>QODF01000132.1:1022846-1042579 GCA_024372805.1 Oostethus manadensis | reverse complement strand
ACCCTCTCGTTTACTGGGGATGACTCCAACACAGAGGCACCAAGCCGGGGGGCTAACAATAAGCCCACACCAGCTCGCCGCCTCTCCCCTGCGGCAACTCCAGAGAAGAACAAGGTCCAGCCCCTCTCAAGGAATTTGGTTCCAGAGCCCAAACTGTGGGTTGAGGTAAGTCCGACTAGATATAGTCGGAATCTCTCCGCCTCTTCCACAAGCTCGGGCTCCTTCCCCACCAGAGAAGTGACATTCCATGTCCCAAGAACGAGATTTGGCCACAAAAGACCAAGTCGCCCGGACACCCGCCCTCGACCACTGCCCAAATCACACAGCACTGGACCCTTGTGCTTGCCCCTGCAGGTGGTGGGTTGGCGGGGGGGATTTCCTGTGTGGCTTCTTCGGGCTAGGTCTGGCCAGGTCCCCACGGGTGAAGACCTGGCCACCAGGCGCTCGCCTGCGAGCCCCTCTCGCAGGCCTGACTCCAGGGTGAGACCCCGGTGTCCCACGTCCGGGCGAGGTGCGGTCACTCCTCTTGTGTTTTTTCATAGGGGTCTTCTGAATCACTCTTAGTCTGGCTCGTCACCTAGAACCTGTTTGCCTTGGGAGACCCTACCAGGGGAATAAAGCCCCCGACAACATAGCTCCTAGGATCACTCGGCCACTCAAACCCCTCCACCGCGGTAAGGTGGTGATTCACCGAGGGGCCAAATAATTCTGTTATTTTATTACTTATTTTAAACATACATGTTCCATTTTAACCCTAATGAGGATAAGCGGTACAGAAAATGAAATGAAATAATATGTTCCATTTTAATGGAGTTCTACTATATGGTTTTAGACTTGGCTTTTTTTCCATTTTCAATAACTATAGCTGAAAAGAACCCATTTTGGAGCTGGAATTAATAATGTATACATAATATATATTCCTCCTATATAATATACTGTAATACTGTAAAACTGTCAAACCAAGTTCACTTTTGCCAGGCGTTATCATACCGTCAAATGAATACCAAGATAATTGTGTAGCATGGTGGTGGTAGCAGTAAAGTTTGAGCTGCACAACTGAGCTGCAGTTCATAGCATGTAGTTGATTGTTGTGTTCCTCAAGTCAATATAATAAAGTGCTTGCTGACATTTGAGATGTTTTAGCTGACATACATGCAGCTGGCACGGGATGTATCAGTTCCCGTAACTTTCTAGTCGACTTTTCGCCTTGCCATGACCATGAACTGTTTAAGGAACAAACAGGAAGTTGGTCCATACTTATAATATGCACAATATGCCCAAGATCCACGGTTCCTTTCTAGACTGGTGCAGCAACTTCTTTATACAGCACATGACATACTTATATAGAGCAGTAGCGGTGTCCAAATCATCCATACAGTACTAGTAGTTCATTAAACAATAGACACGTGTAGAAAGATGTTTTTGGGTTATGGAATGAAGCCATAGTATCTAGAGAGCACAAAGAACGACTTGCCCAGCAAAGAATCACATTGCTCTTACTCTCTCATCGAGTGAATACTTAAATTTTATTACTAGATATTTTAGGTAATAGTCAGATAATTATATTATCAGATAATGATATTATCTGACTGTCCAGGTAATCAAAGCTGGCGTGGAGACCACCTGCAAATGCCACGGGGTCTCCGGCTCCTGCACTGTCCAGACCTGCTGGAGGCAGCTGCTGCCCTTCCACGAGATCGGCAAGCAGCTGAAGCAGCGTTATGAGACCTCCGTCAAGGTGGGCAGCTCCACCAACGAGGCCACAGGTGAGGGTGACATCTCCACCTCGGGGCGGGGTCAACAACAACAGCAGCAGCAGACACCTCAGCATCACCCCCACCACTTGTCGGGTCTCAACGACCAGATCCCCCGCACCATGGACCTGCTCCACATCGAAGACTCACCCAGTTTCTGCAGGCCCAGCAAGTACTCGTCGGGCACGGCGGCTCGCAAATGCTACAAGGACAAAAACTGTGATGCCATCTGCTGCGGGCGGGGCCACAACACCCAGAGCAGGGAGGTGACGCGGCCCTGCCAGTGCCAGGTGCGCTGGTGCTGCTATGTGGAGTGCAAGCAGTGCACGCAGAGGGAGGAGGTTTACACCTGCAAGGGCTAACACCGACACCGGGAGAGGGAGTTGGGACACTGTTCTATGCACTTTGAGGGATTATTTTGTTTGTTTGGTTTTTTTTTGCGTGTGATGGCTTTGCGAATTTCTCCTCAGACAACTGGGTAAACATCTCAAGCCTTCACGATGACAAAGAATGCAACCCTTTCAAATGCAAGCATAAAAGAACGACGTGTGTATTGAAAGCGACAGACGAGGTCGACTAAATGGACGACTTCTACCGAATATTCAAACAGGGTGTAAGAATTTACACGCACATTCTTTACACGCACACACGTTGTGTGTTTGCATATGCATGTACATAAGTTCATATAGCGCTACATAAGTATATTTTAAAAGACATTATACAAGCCACTTATCTAACTTTATGTTAAGAGAAACCACTAACCGCACCAACGCTTTTGCCGTTTGTGTGACTGATTGAGAATACTATTTTAGGTTGTTTTTTTAAAGACTTCTCCTTCACACTTGGAGGGAAAACATTGTTGGTTTTTAATGTATTTGCGTCAGTATACACTTGCTGGACACTATATTAGGGACACCTGTACAAGCTAATGAGATCCAATAGAGAATCAAAATCAACCAATCAAAACTGCGGATTACTATCTTGCAATGTGTAGCTGTAGATCTCCTGGATTGTGCAGGTGTACATAACGTCTCATCTGGTGAACGAAGAACACAAGCAGTCAGTTTAGGTGTCTCTCCGCCTCCATCGAACCACTGTTCAGGGAATAACAAACCACTATGGTTGTTTGACCGCATTATGAAGACAAAAACATGGATGCTCCTCATGGCTGACCTTAAATCCACAGAGAAAACTGTGGGGAAAATGGAGGAATGTAGCTTCTAAACTATTTCAAATCCTCCTCTTTACCCCTCATGCCATTCACCTTAATCAACCACACATCTCATTAGGTGGGGGAAGCTGTTTGCATGATAATAAGAAAGTGAAGCTAAAGCCATGTGTGTTGTCTGCACTTGGAGTGCGTTCACATTTCGGGCTAACTTTCATAATTTGTTTGACGTTTGTTTGGTCATGTGTAAATTTCATCATCTGCACCCTGGTGTGCCAGCAAACTCTGGTGTGGTTCTGTTTACCAGAGCTCAAATGTGTATGCTAAAACACAGACCATTTTTAAAATGACAGCAAAAATATGTAGAAATTACAAACATGCAAGAAAAATGCATTGGATCTGTATGTACAACAGCAGCACAAAAATATATTTTACATGCAATTTTGTGAAATATAAAACGGTCAATATAGCAGTATATTAAAATACCCTACATATTCAACCAAGCAGATGGCAATTGCATTAGGAATATATGTTACAAAAGTTGCCCAATCAAGTCCTCGCTCTGCATATGTTCTTTACTGTGCAGGCTTTGGTCACATGACAAAGATACCAGTGTGAATGCTCAACGAACCACGTGTGCCCCGAGTATCTGTTTTTTATTTCTGGTTCAGACTAAAGTGCTGAAACAGATGTGTGAAACGCAGCCTTATATTGTATACAACTATTAAATACAGGACCTTTTTTATATGCCTTGTTTTTTGACTACTGAGTGAGGGACACTGCTTTGTATGATAGCGTTCATTCCCACACTGAAGCCCCAAATTATTTAAAGAAAAAAATCTGTATTTATGGATGCAGTGGAGACTTTTTCAAAATGTTATTTTGTTGTAAATAAGTTTCTTCTCCTGTGGTAAAATGGCAAAAGTAAAGGCACATGTTATTGCTAGAAGTTTAAGATTGTAACCATACAGTAGATATTGAACCATGCCTTTTTTTTATTAACACCAATTGCATGCTTCAGGAAAACATTTTTTGTTCTGAATTTGAGGCATTTTGATAAGCATGAGTCATGCCAAGTAAAGCCCTGGTCACAACATATACATAGAACTTTGCACGCTACATGGAAACCATAATAGCTATGCTGGGACATGCAGCTCAAAGGCCTTCTTGCCACAGCTTTTTGGTATGTGTGCTCTCGCAACACACACAAAAACCCAAATCAAGAAGTTCTCTACTATTGAGTGCATTGACAGGAATACCAAAACGCCCACTAAGTTTGTTTATAGATTGTATATAAGCCGAACGAGGAGAATGACGCAGCAGCAGATAATGATGATGTCAAACCACAAATCCAAAAACTCTGCACTGTTTAGGTAGCAGTAGATCATGTAAAAAAAATCTATTTTGTAGAAAAAAAAGATAAATTATTTTTAAAATATATTATAAGCATGTGTTTAGTGTAAATAACATCAAAAGTCTAAATCAATTTTATACCGTGTATTTTTTTTATGTTTTGGGGTGGAGGCTTCAAGAAGCAGTTTCATGTATTAATTTCAAAAGTTGCTGTTTTTTTTTTTTTTTACGAAGCACTAACAAATCCTAACAAATCTGTATTCATGTCACCGTCCAACTAATCATCGATTTTTGCATCTGATCTGTTTGTATAATCTACTATTTTTGTGAAAAAGCTCTATAACTTTGTCACTTTTACACATTTACACTTTTTTTGTTAGGGTTTGTGTTGTGCATGAAAACAAACATGTATTGCAACAGTGATGCCATACAGCAACAACGTTTTGTCATGACTTATGGGAACCCTAAATTATTTTTTCCTCTACCTCATGTGTATAGCTCGTAGACGTTAACAGATCACAAATGACTGGTAAGAATGTATTTAAGTTATTTAACATCTTTGTATAACAAAGGCGAAGAGAAAATCTGAAATAATAAATGAATTTTTAAATTATTTCACACGTTGCTTGGCGAGTCATTGTGTTTGATGTATCTGCTATTAGGAGAGGTGCTTGATATTGGCCTTCTTGCCCATATCCGATGTACCAGTGTTGTCCAGCACTTCATTTTCGATACAGATATTGGCAGCAGATCTTCACATAAACTAAAGTCAGGTGAATGAATGATTGAACACTTTACGCTTTTCTTACTGTGATCCTAGTGGTTGCATTTAACAAATAAACACTGTTTTGTGCAACATAATACAAATACTGCAATATGTTATGTATGTTAACGAAATGTCACGGAAAAGTTTGTTTAAAATATTTTGTCACATTTTGTCATTTGAAACATCATGACCAGTTGTCAACTAAAAGAGCATACATAGTACGCTAGCATAGAATAGCAAGTACGACAGGTTAGTCTTAATACATTCACAAATAAGAATTAATTTAAATAATCCTGGTAATGATACAGTTGAGAGAGCTGCACATTTTCATGTGGCGCAAACATCTGTATAATAAAGTAAAATGCAAAGTATTAAACTCAACTAACTAACTACGCTGGGCTCATCCATCATGTCATGGTACAGCTTTAAGGATACTGATGCAGAGCCACTCCACACCAAAAATGTAATCTTTCAATGGGCAAAATTGGAACAAAGAAAAAACTCATAGGTGAGCAGGACGGTGTCACATGCATAAAAAAAAAATAGGCTAGAGCAGAAAACCTAATACCACTTTTTAGCATTTAGCATGTTTGCAGTGCGAACAAAACAGACGGTAAGTTTAGGGTGTTTAGCAGAATCACCACAATTTAGGGGACCCCACCATTGTCATGTACACCTCACAGGGCAGGGGTGTCCAAGGTGTGACCCAAAATTAAAAATAAAAAAAAATGCAAAAATGAAATAAAAGAGCTGTAATTTTAGGGGAAACGTCAAAAATATTAGAAGAATAAAATTTTAACCAAGACGTAAATGTGTTAATAAACTTAATCACCTAAAAAAGGGAACCAAATTTGGTCGCCGAAGACCCCTCCTCTATGGTCATGAGTTATGGGTCATGACCGAATGAATGAGATTGCGGATACAAGCGGCGGAAATGAGTTTCCTCCGTAGGGTGGCTGGACTCACCCTAAGAGATAAGGTGAGGAGCTCGGCCATCCGGGAGGATCCGGGGCCATCCGCTGCTCCTTCACATCGAGAGGACCCAGTTGAGGTGGCTCGGGCATCTAGTCCGGATGCCTCCCGGGCGCCTCCCTGGTGAGGTGTTTCGAGCATGCCCAGCCGGGAGAAGGCCCCGGGGAAGACCTAGGACACGCTGGAGGGACTATGTCTCACAGCTGGCCTGGGAATGCCTTGGTGTCCTCCCAGTGGAGCTGGAAGAGGTCGCTGGAGACCTGGAAGTCTGGGTATCCCTACTGAGACTGCTGCCCCCGTGACCCGGACCGAGATAAGCGGAAGAAAATGGAATGGAATGGAACTTAAAAAAGGGCTCGATAGGAGAGATAAGAAAATAAAATATCGAATAAGAATAAATGAATACATACAAAACAGATCACTTTCAATTCAATACATAATAATACACATCATACATAATAACTTAATAATTCCAGTTCTCTGTGTGTTTTTATTGCTGTTGTGTTGAAAAGCTGCATGGCTTGGGGGAGGAATGATCTTCCCAGTCTGTCAGTGGAGCAGGACAGTCATAGTAACCTGCCACTCAATGTGCTCTTCTGTTGGAGATGATACTGTACATTCGATGATGCTGGTTGTCCATGATGGAAAGGAGCCTCCTCGGTGACCTTTGCTCTGCCACAGATGTTGGGCTGTCCAGGTCAGTGCTATTGACAGAACCTGCCTTCCTTCCTGTCCAGGCGTGCGGGGTCCTTCTTCTTCAGGCTGCTCCCCCAGCACACTACTGCATACAGGAGGAGACTAGCTACCACAGTCTGGTAGAAGATCTGTATCAGTTTCTTGCATATGTTGAAAGACGCCAACCTTCTGAGAAAGTACAGACGGCTCTGATGTTTCCTGCACAGAGCATCCATGTTGGTCGTACGGGTCAAGGTTTATTATGCAGATGCACCCCCAGGTATTTATAGGTGTGAACCACCTCCACATGGTCATTTTTAATGAGCACATGTTCTGGGTGTGTTAATTTGAACAATTAGTAGTAGTTCTGAAGTATACATTTTTAAAACATGCCCATAAATCAGCTGCCCGGCTGCAATTTCAGAAAAAATTAGCAAGTTATACACCAGAAAGTGCAAGATCAAGGATCACAATGACATTGCTTTGTCTAGAGCTAGGCAAACTTATTACGGAGACCTCCATTATAGCACACTGCATACGGTAGTGTACACTCCACTGTGGTACTGCCGTAGCTTTGACCTCAGTGTCAAACAAGGTCACCATGAAATACAACTCATGACTCAGATATGGGTTTGCACTGTTCAGACATACATTACATGCTGGGGGAATTACCCTGCTGCAATCCTATTATTAATGTCAACATTCCCTCAGATGGGCGAGGGGAGATTTCTGGGGGTTTTTTTTCTCCTAAAAAACTTCATCACACTAGCCCTAAAACCTAATTGCACAACCAAGACTGTGTAGAGGAATTTAACACTGAGCTTTGAAAGCAAAACACAATTATTGGATATCTGCTGTAATACCGGAATAGCAAATCCCTGACACGTGTGGCTAAATTAACAGCTCTGGAGTGTTGGCTACTCTTCCTCAGAGAGACTCTGGACTCCTCCTAGCTTCCTGCCTTGTACCAGGCTTTAATACAAGCTGTAACTTTGCGGTGTGCAGTAATCCGACAACGTTTTGACAGCTGTTACCATGAAGGAAGTGGGTGCACACACACACACACACACACACACGCGCGCACGCACACACACAGACCTTTAAACCTTACTTCTTTCTAACGACCCTACATCAGTGTTCCCTTCCTCCTGGCCGTGAGATAGTTTTATGAAAAGTGGTTAGATATTGTTATTCTAGAATCACCTCACTGGACAAGATATATGTGCGCTGTGTTGCTCTGCTGCGAGCTCCTTACTTCTGCGTTCAGTGATGACTGAATATCTTTGAATACCAAACGTGCAGCTGTGGACAGCATAATTTAGCATTTTGACAAATGACTTGAAGTTGTAGCAAAAGAAATGAGCCAGAAAATAGACATTTAAGAGTATTAGCATTTATTAGTGCAGGGCTAAAGATCAGAAAAACCTTTTCCTCCCAAAAGTCTCCCAAATAAGTCACTTAACTTGTAAGGTTTGTCATATTCATCAGCGCAATTGTTGTTTAAGACAATATAGTGCCATTCATTTTTTGTCATATACTTTAGCCCAGGGGTGCTCATTACATCGATCGCGAGCTACCGGTCGTTTGCGAAGGTAGTTTGGGTCAGTTGCATGAATGTCCCTTTGAAGATGTCATGTGATAATAGTCAGCTGACATTACGCTCCACTCCTGATTCGCCGTTGCTGCCCCGAGGCAAAGATTAACTGGTGACCAGATGTCTCCATTAGACAAGGCGATGCAAGTCTCATTTTTATTATTCTATCGCGGATAAACTGACTCAGCATTAAGATGCCTCTAATGCTAACAAGAATTATCCATTCACTTGTAGAAAAAGGGAATGGCTTTGCTTTGCATTCTGAAGTCCACTTCAGAAAAGCGTGTTTTCTACACTTCTATTTCTTAAACTATTATTTCATGGGGAATTGCAAATTGGAATTTGCCCATTATTACGAACATTTTACAAACGTTTTTACAATATACAGTAAAGGCAGTTACAAAAAGATTACAGTGTATTTGAAGTTCATCCTGAAAAACATTTTTGCAAGTAGTGTATTTATAGGTTCAGAGCAGTTAGCACGATGTTAGCACTTTTGCTTACTTAGAACGTTTGTGACACCAAAATACATGTTTTGTTTTTTTTCGCGATGGAAAAAACCATTGTAAGGCATATTTCCTGTGTCAGGAAATCAATTGCCTCCATCTAACTCTGTCTTCTGTATCCTCTTCTCTTGCGCCAACTACCTTCATGTCCTCTTTCACTTCACCTACAAACCTCCTCTTTGGTCTTCCTCTAGGCCTCCTGCCTGGCAATTCAAAACTCAGCATCTTTCTACCAATATATTCACTCTCTCTCCTCTGGACATGTCCGGACCATCTCAGTCTGGCCTCTCTGACTTTATCTCCTAAACCTCTAACATGCACTGTCCCTTTTGATGCGCTCATTCCTGATCCTGTCCATCCTGGTCACACCCAAAGAGAACCTCAGCATCTTCATCTCTGCCACCTCCAGCTTTGCCTCATTAGATCGCTGGTCTCACCACCGTTTTGCACATCTTTCCTTTCATTTTAGCTGAAACTCTTCTATCACACATCACAACTGACACTTTTCTCCACCCATTCCAGCCTGCCTGCACACGCTTCTTCACCTCTTTTCCACACTCTCCATTGCTCTGGACTGTTGACACTAAGTACTTTAAATCCTCCACCTTCTTTATCTCTTCTCCCTGTAACCTCACTCTTCCACTTGAGTCCCTCTCATTTACACACATGTACTCCGTCTTGCTGCGACTAACCTTCATTCCTTTCCTGTCCAGGGCAAACCTCCACCCATCAAGCTTCTCCTCCACCTGTTCCATGCACTCACTACATATCACAACTACACAACTAACCTTTGAATGTAATGTTTTTATATTTTTTTGGTGTATTTTTTTGTAGATTTTCTGTTGTTGCTACATATATATATTATATTATGTTCGCTTTGAGTAGTTGGAGTAAGCCTGTTCCATTCCATTTTCTTCCGCTTATCCGGGTCTAGGTCGAGGGTGTAGCAGTCTCATTAAGAAAGTCCAAAATTCCCGGTCATCGGCCACCTCTTCCACTACCACTGGAAGGACACCAAGGGGTTTGCAGGCCAGCAGTGAGACATAATTTCTGTAGCGTGTCCTAGGTCTGCCCAGGAGCCTTCTCACTGCTGGGCTGGAACACCTCACCAGGGAGGCGTTCGAGAGGCATCCGGACTAAATGCCTGAACCACCTCAACTGTCTCCTCTTGATGTGAAAGAGCAGCGGCTCTATGCTGATCTCCTCCCTGATGGCAGAGCTCCTCACCCTATTTCTTAGGCTGAGTCCAGCCACCCCATGGAGGAAACTCATTTTTGCTGCTTGTATTTGCGCTCTCATTCTTTCGGTCATGGCCATAGGTGAGGGTGGAAACATAGTTACATTCAAATAGAGAGCTTTGCTTTCCGGCTCAGCTCTCTCTTTACCACGACAGTCGGGTACAGCAAATGCATTACTGCAAACGCTGCGCCAATCCGTCTGTCGACCTCATAGTCCAACCTGCCCTCACTCCTGAACAAGACCCCAAGATACTTGCACTCCTCCACCTGGGGCAGTACCTCACTCACAACCTCCACCCTTTTCCGACTGAGAACCATGCCGATGATTTGGAGGTGCTGAGTCTCATCCAAGCAGTTCCACATCCAGCTGCAAACTGCCCCAGTAAACGCTGAAGGTCCCAACCCGATGAGGCCATCAGGACCACATCGTCTGCCCCCAACCTGCACCCTCCCGATTTTGGCTGTTCCTAGAAATTCCGTTCATGAAAGTTATAAACTGTGACAAAGAACAGTCTTGGCACAGACCAACATTCACCGAAAACAGTAAGACTCTCCTTATGAAAATAAGTGGAATCCGCACCTCGCCCGGACATGAGATACTAGGGCCTCAACCTGAAGCCGAGGGCCTGGTGGTCGGGCCTTCACCCTTGGGGCCCAACCGAGCCCAGCCTGAACAAGCCACATGGGTCCCCCCCCTCGCCAGCTCACCACCTACAGGGGCAAGTATAAGGGTTTGGTGCATTGCCATTTGGGTGCGAGTCCATGGCAGGTGCCTGGACGACCTGGTCATTGGCGGCCAGTTATGGTTTTAAGCCTGTTCACATTTCCAAAAAAACACCATTCACCGCTTCAGATTTTTTGCTATTGTGTCCGAGACATTTGAAGGACAGCTGTTCTGATACTGCACCTCGGATACAAAAAAGTTTAGGATTGATTGCTTATTACCAGAAAGTGCTTCCACCATCAGCTGTATGATTACTGTATATATATTTGAGCCAGAACGGGAAAAATACTCTAAGGCAGATGGGAAAAAAACCAAAACAACCGCTAAGCTGTTAGATCTTAGAAAAGACTACATATATTCTTTGAGCTCAAAAACAAATACGTGTTTTCATGCCAAACGTAAAGGCAAGCTAAACAGCAATCACTGCTCACAGGTCTTGTGTCTTACAGTAAATCTGTCATTCTCAATCTTTGCTAGTCAAACAATTCACCTCTAGTGGACATTTTTTTGTGTCTGTTATAACAAACTCACAACACAGCATCAGTGTTCGTTATTATTGTTATTATTGTTGTGAGTGTTTTTCTTTCTTTGCTCTTCTGTGGGACCATAGTTGTTGAATTTGGTTGTGAGAAAAAGTCCTCGACATGAATTCACAGCCAAGATGGCTTCGATTAAAAAAAAACAAGTTTTGATAACCACAACTTCATTTCACTCGTATTTCATGGCTGTTTACTGGCGGATGACAGCAGTTTGACAAAAACACTTAATTAGGTGAATACTTTTATACTATTACACTATTTTGTTTTTCTTTTTTTTTGGTGTCATGAGCACTTCAAGCAGAGTACATGATGACATAAGTGGCAAATTACCTGAAATTCAAGTGAAGTCACAAAATTATTTACTACTATTTAGTACTTACATTTAGTATATTTGAGCCAGTATTAAATACAGTATATTTGAATTAAATACAGTACACCAAAAATAGAAATTGTAGGCATGGTTTCTTTGTTTTGACAAGGTTTAAGTTCACAAATTCAACTGTCAGGCATTATAACTGCAGTTAATAACAAATATTTTTGTTCTGACTTTTACCTTAAAGACAATTAATGACATGTCAACGTTTTCATTAAAAAAGTTGTAACTTAGGCTTCAGAGAGGAAATCCAAGTATTTGCAAAATTCTTACAGTAGAGAGGGTAAAACATACAGTGGTGTGAAAAACTATTTGCCCCCTTCCTGACTTTTTATTCTTTTGCATGTTTGTCACACAAAAAGTTTCTGATCATCAAACACATTTTAATATTAGTCAAAGATAACACAAGTAAACACAAAATGCAGTTTTTTAATGAATGTTTTTAATTATTTAGGGAGCAAAAAATCCAAACCCACATAGCCCATTGTGAAAAAGTAATTGCCCCTGCACCTAGTCGGGCCACCCTTAGCAGCAATAACTGCAATCAAACGTTTGCGATAACTTGCAACAAGTCTTTTACAGCGCTCTGGAGGAATTTTGGCCCACTCATCTTTGCAGAATTGTTGTAATTCAGCTTTATTTGAGGGTTTTCTAGCATAAACCGCCTTCTTAAGGTCATGCCACAGAATCTCAATGGGATTCAAGTCAGGACTTTGACTAGGCCACTCCAAAGCCTTCATTTTGTTTTTCTTCAGCCATTCAGAGGTAGATTTGCTGGTGTGTTTTGGGTCATTGTTCTGCTGCAGCACCCAAGATCGCTTTAGCTTGAGTTGAGGAACAGATGGCCGGACATTCTCCTTCAGGATTTTTTGGTAGACAGTAGAATTCATGCTTCCATCGATCACAGCAAGCCTTTCAGGTCCTGAAGCAGCAAAACAACCCCAGACCATCACACTACCATCACCATATTTTACTGTTAGTATGATGTTCTTTTTATGAAATGCTGTGTTACTTTTACGGACACACACCTTCCAAAAAGTTCTACTTTTGTCTTGTCAGTCCACAAGATATTGATGTTGCCCTGGGATCTTTTGTGACCTCTTCGATGAGTTGTCTCTGCAATCTTGGGGTAATTTGGAGCGGCCAGCCACTCCTGGGAAGGTTCACCACTGTTCCATGTTTTTGCCATTTGTGGATAAAGGCTCTCACTATGGTAATCAGGCCTGGGGGTGGCTACAGAAATTGAACTTAGGTGTGATAAATCACAGTTAAGTTATTTTTTAACAAGGGGGGGAATCACTTTTTCACACAGGGCCATGTAGATTTGGAGTTTTTTCCCTCCCTTAATAACGTAAACCTTAGTTTAAAAACTACATTTGTGTTCAATTATGTTATCTTTGACTAATAGATAACTATTTTTTATGAGCAGAAACATTTAGGTGTGACAAACATGCAAAAGAATAAAAAGTCAGGAAGGGGGCAAATAGATTTTCACACCACTGTATGTGCCGACCACTATGAAAACACCTTAGCTCCTGCTGTAGGTCTTTGAGACTCACAGTCTGATGCATACGATGCGTGTGTATATCCATGCATGGGAAAGAATTAAAAGTTCCCCGCAGGAAAGTGTGCAAGGAATCTGATGGGTATGTCACTTCCTCAGCTCCTTCCTGTGCCCTGCCCTGCCCGAAAGCTGTCTGTGTTTTCTGTATTTTTGATTGTTGTTCGGTACCTTGCAGAACAAAGATACATTAAAAATCCATGTAAAATAAATAAAAGAGAACATAACCATGCAAATGGAACTGACTGTGACATAGGAAAGTATCAACTTTCAACTTTCAATATCAACTTTCATACATTTCATATTTATTTATTAAACAAAATCTTAAGACCAGTTAAAAAATCGCTAGAATTGACCTTTTGCACATTTATATCTTAATGAGGTTTTAAGTAGAGCTACAATATGCAAAAGCAGAATAGGGATTGTGACAAAAAACACTTTGAAAAAGTAGTTTATTGAAAACAACAATTAAACTGAAATAGGTTGTTTATCAACTGATCAAAAGTTTAAGACCACCGCTCAAAAAATGACAAAACCCCCCAAACCTGAACAAAACATATTTTCACTTCAAAAATTGGTTTGGGCATGCTTGATGGGAGTATTTCCAGGAAGCAAGTGGGAACATTGTTCCAAGTGGTGAAGATGGCTTCACGAAGGGCATCAACTGTCTGGAACTGATGGCCATTTTTATAAACTTCCCTTGCCATCCATCCCCAAATGTTCTCTATGGGATTTAAATCAGGGGAACATGCAGGATGGTCCAAAAGAGTGATGTTATTCTCCCTGAAAAAGTCCTTTGTCAAGCAAGTATTGTGAACTCCAGCGTTGTCCTGTTGAAAAACCCAGCTGTTACCACACAGCGAGGGCCCTCAGTCCTTAAAGATGCCCGCCACAACATCTGCATGTAACCAGCTGCCATCTGATGACCCTGCACCACCTGAAGCTGAAAAAGCACCCCAGAAATGAACCTTTCAAGTTATTTCACTGTAGACGTGACTGTTCCTAAAGACACAATGGGCTCTAATTTCATAGACCTTGTGCAGGCGAGGATCACCTTTGCTTGCACCTTGCCAATAGGCGTGTTTTAATCACATTTTCCTATTTCGTGCCACGCGCAGCCTGACGTAAGTATGCCTTTGGTACTCCTACTGGTGCAAATGGCAAAGAGGGAGGAGAGAAGGCGTGACTGATTTTAACACAGCCGGGTCAAATTTTATCAATCAAATGAGCTCCTCTCCTCACCTTTAAATGCGCCGTTGGCGAAGCGAATTACAAATTTTGTTGAATATGGATGAAGACAACAAAAGACAGCTTAACTTCTCCCAGACGGAAAGTGATGTACTAATCTAATGTTTGAACAGGAAACAAATTAATTCACTTTACATTATATTTTATGGGAAAATCTGTTTTGAACTTTGAATTCAACCATTTCATGGAACACACTGTCCACTTTTGAGGTTCAACTGCAAATAATAATTGATATATATATAAGTGAATGCATGATCTGATAATGTTTATAGTGCTGTTCAAGACTTTGATTATGAAACACCAGATGGGTGTACTTAATCTTAAGTGTCTTGAGACAAGGGACCATGCCTTTAAGGCCTCTTCTGCACGTCAGGGATGGATAACAATGATAACCGGTGAGGGAGATTTTTAAGCCTCATTCAGTCATAAAAATGTCCGCCTCGCATAACAAAGCTCATTTTTCAAAATGCTCCATTCCAACTGATGGAGAGCTCACTCGGTACTGCTCATAAATGGGAAGTTTAAACACAACAAGCAAACAGAAAGGATTTTATAAATAAGAACAGAGCATGTGTTTCTTGCATATCGAGAAGGCAGGGAGGTGGAGCCCCAAAAACCCTTTTGTGGGCTTTCTAAATTTGTGGGATGAGTTTGTGTGATTTTGTCAAGCTTCTTGCAGTGTGAACATCTGCCAGCAGCGGTGCAGGGTTAGAAACATGTTATTCATGAGGAACTTCCTCCTATGACTCCATTATTCAGTAAAACTTCTATGGAGATGGATGCTTTAACCTGTCTAACAGAGATCGGACACTGCGATAGATGTCTTGAACGAGATAAATCATCAGTCGGATGTATTTAATGGACATTCACCCTTTGGTATATCAATTAACTTTTACAGTGTGTACTGTGGGGATCACTTTAATGGCTACTTGATACCACTTCTGTGTCACGGTGACCTGCCATAAACAATTGTCAAAGTGACTCTTCTATCAGCACCCGCTTCATGCAAGTGATGAACGACTTTTTAATTACTGGGATAAATGCTCCCAAAAAGTTGATGCTAAAACAGCACATGAAGGACCGTCGTATTGGCACCAAATGGACAATGACCTGGAAGTTTCTATCTGCAGCTGCGCTGACCTACACGCCACAGCACATTTATGTCTGTCCGCGGGTGGTAGGAAAATAAGTTGTACTGTTAGAGGGGGCACAGGGCTGGTTGATGAAAGCAGGGGGGGTTTACAGAGATGGCCAACGAAGCCGACGTCCAACTCCATGCCTCAACTGTGCCGTAAAAGATTCCCCAGCTGTCCTCGGGATTAGTGTGTGTGCTTATGTGATTAGGATACATGGCACCAGGGCTGGCCCCGGCGCCTCTGACTCAGGGAGAATGTAGCGTGTGGTAGGATGAGAGGACAAGAGAATGACTAGTGATGCAGTGGCTGCAACCACAACATAAAGCATGTCTCTATCCTGAAATGTAAGTATTGTCTATTAGAATGTACTCAGTACTCAACTGGCGGCCCGCTGGCTAAACCCGACCCACTAATGACATCAGATCAGCCCTCGAATTCAGTTCAAAACTTGGGAATTGCCAGAGCACTAGTATTTAGAGAAACTTTGGATACAAATTTCGCAGTGAATGCTTCAAAACAGCTGAGTGCTCCTGACATATAGGAAATGCTTGACTAATGTTTTTTCAGGAGGTCCTTGAAAGTTGCCAAGTTTTTTTTGTTTAATGGAGAATCTCTGATTTGATTTTGTAATAAATCCCTAAAAACAGCAGTGTTCCCGTCACGTGGAGAATCACTGACTAATGTTTTTGCAGTAGGTCATGAAAAACACCACAGTGCTCCTGTCATATAGAGAAGGATTGACTCATGTTTTTTGCAGTAAGTCCTTAAAAACAGTAGAGCTTTTTTGTCATATGGATAATCTCTGATTTTTTTTCAATAATCCTTAAAACAGGAGATTGCTACTGTCATGTAGAGAATTATATTTTATACAATGGAGGATCTTTAAACATATTGTTTCTGTTTTAATAACTTCTGTTATCACAAACAGTGTATGACACTTCGGCTGATCTTATACGACTCTTATTAAGAACGTTTTGCTTTTTCTTTGGCTTTGTGCGGCACTAATACTAAAATAAAGAGCAGCTTCAATAAAGAGGGATGTGACAAGAACTTTGCATATAACACACAGGAAGTTAACATAGGGGGTTAACTTCTTTTTCCACTTGACATGTGATAAAGTCACAGTGATAAACGAGATACATGGGGTTTGCAAAGCTACTCCACTTCATCAAAGTAAAATTGTTTCTAGGTCTTAGGTTTATCCAGTGGTTAACTTATTTTTAGACATTGCCTGTACAGTTGATAAAGGTCCCCCTATACTTGTCATAAAGTAGTTATATGCTGTCGTAATGATAGCATATAGAATGTAGACCACCAAGGAATGTTGTATGGGAAATAGTGATGCAAACTCAGGAAGTGTATAACATTTTTTTCGCATCTTCATAGTACAAAAATAAGCTCATGCTGGCTTGGCAGCGCTCAACGTGACTGACATGTTGAATGACAAAGAGTGTGTCAGCGTGGTGTTTGTGCAGCCCTTGCACAGCTGCACATTTGCCTGCTTGACTGTACCAGACGCTGTGGCAGGGGTTCAACAGTAACGCTGACCTCATGTGTCACAAGTACACGGCCTGCTAACTGGAAGGCACTGGAACTACTGCACATAAAATAAGACACAAATACGTCTTAAGAATCTTTGGACGTCAGGAAAAGTTCAACTGGCTCTGTCACTCCCCACCGCAAATGTTACAACTCCCGAGTAGCGTTCCCTGTGGGAACATGCGCTAAGGAGATAGTTTAATCCTCTTCATAAATGCAGGAAAGTTTGCTTTAGCGCCATTCCCATCCTCGCTGCCTTTGTGACAAGCATGTGCAGACTAAATTAAATCCCAAAGGATGCCGGGGTTTCGTTTAACAGGCGAGCCACTTCAAGCTCCGTCAACGCATTCTCCACATGTATGGGAGCCTCTCAGCGGGACAAGGGATGGCCGCATTGTCGGCGAGGACCCCCATCACCATTTTGTGAGAATTTGGTCATTTGTTGGCCACATCGCCAAGATTAGTGTTTGGTAGCTGCGGCCGTGTTGTGTTGGAGCAAGTGTGAGTGTATTTGTGTAGTGGGGCTGGGCTAAATAGATAATCCATTGATTTAGATGGAGTTAACAGACTGGCCAGGATCCAGCAAAGACTTAAGTCACAATTAAGAGTCAGGCCCATGTATTGAAGGGTGGACGGTGGGAACACTGGAAAGCTTTTATTTATTTGACAAAAGGGGGCTTTGAAGGCGGGAATGAAATAAAAGTCTATGGCAGGTTGGTTAGAAAGTCTTTAGAACTTATGTAGACTGACTTTTGCAATGTATTATTTTTGTTGTTGTTATTATTATTTATTTTGATCAAATCACAAAGCAAAAATATCAACCTGGGCTTTTTCAGATTTGTTTGCATTTTTAAACAGCAGAAATCAGTTATGAATCCGCCATCATACATACTCTACAAGGCAATATTTTAAGTCTCACTTTAATGATATTAATTGTAAGTGCAAAAGGAAGCTAACAACCGTCAGTGATAGGAAGAACTACAAAGAGAGAGTTTTAAGGAAGACAATACATGCCTCCCATACTACCAGAAAAACTGATTTTCTGTGGCAGATTTGCGTATTTTGAGGAGTTTTCTGCTGGACTCCAGACTCTTTTTACCGCATCACTGTCAGAATTCTTTTGACTTTGAGAGGGTACATTTTTCCTCAAAATCCTGATTGCATTCCACAATTTAACAAGCATTTGACCTCAGATTCTGGGGTCATTCTGTTTTTGGAATCATTTTCATTCATGTTTTTGAATATTCTTTCTTTGGAATTTCTTGGAATGTCTTTACAATTTATCTTTGCGTAAACATTATGTATCATTTAAGTATCTCGCTGCTGTTCCAGGTGTCCTGGTTTCAGGTCATGGTATCATGTATTTTAATCCATTCATCGATTTTCTGCAGCAATGTGGGTGGTCAGAGCCAAGGCCAACTGTCCTTCCATTATTTTCCGCCTCAGAAGTCAAAACATGATTATAATTAGGGGGTAACGATTCATTGACTAGATCGATGTATCAATTTAAATTCCTATTATCCAACTACATCGATCTGTGTTCACCAAATTGCCATTCCAGACGATATATTGATCTAACATAGTTTGAAAGGTAATCAATCTATTTAATCAATGCAAGGCAATAAAGCATCTGATTTAAGCACAGCAGGTTTTAAATGAATGTGTTTTTTGTAGCTATTTTAATGATAAAGACGTTAAATGTTACCCTTGTGACAATTTTATTTGTCGCAAGTCGGTTAGTCATGCCTGTTAGAAGAGTCCGAGTGGATGTCCTAAAACATGCAAGTTTTCATCGTATATGGGGTGCATTTTCATTTGTATACATGTTTGTTAGGTAGATGACTTCTTCCTCTTCAGTTTCATATGGGAAAAAACGGTACCTGGTAACCAGGATGGTGCCACGAGGCGCTAGGTGGACGTGAGGTAAAATTGTGGCAAGACTAGGACATAGCATAGCACTGGATCTAAAGAGAAGACAAAAAAGAAAAAAAAAGGCTAACCAAAACAACAAAACCAGAACCTAACGCACTGTTGTTCTAGTGTGTGTGCCATTTTTTCTTGCAATGATAAGCACGTTGCTCAAACACATCCTCGTGGCTTTAACAGCATCTGTGCAGATGTTACCGTATGCAGGATATCCATTCACTTTAATATCTATCTGCACATGACATTTCATTCAAATCTGGTGCTGCAAAATAACTTCTTAAATACTTTGTTTGGAGAAGTGAATGAGGTGTCAAATGTTATAGAATTAGGCCGCACGGTTAGCACATTGGCCACACAATCAGGAGATCTGGAAGACCTGGGTTCAAATCTCCGTTGGGCATCTCTGTGTGGGTTTTCTCCGGGTACTCCGGTTTCCCACCACATTCCAAAAACATGCATGTTAGGTTAATTGGTGACTCTAAATTGTCCAACGGTATGAATGTGAGTGTGACTGGTTGTTTGTGTATATGTGCCCTGCGATTGACTGGCGACCAGTCCAGGGTGTACCCCGCCTCTCGCCCAAAGCCAGCTGGGATAGGCTCCAGCATCCCCGTGACCCTAATGAGGATAAGCGGTACAGAAAATGAATGAATGAATGAAA
>QODF01000132.1:974455-1022256 GCA_024372805.1 Oostethus manadensis | reverse complement strand
GAGTTGTACGACAGAAAGCAGAGCTGGTGAGCAAACACAAGTGTACAGAAATGAAACAACCTCAACCCACAGACCAGCTGATTGCCTAAACTTGGAATGCCCTTCCTGTCACATACCGTACACTGCATCGGGTGAGTATTGGCGTGTTTCGCTCTACGTATGCATTTGAGCGCTCCTTCTTACGTCTAAAAAACATCAAGATCAACCTACAATCATGTTTAACCCCGAGGCCTCAACGCTTGCATGAAGCTTAACCTTACCACGAGTCCAGCAGACTTCAAAGCCACCAGCAAAACCATGCAGTACCAGAAGTTGCATTTATGGTTGAAAGTACTTTATTTATTATTGGTAAGCTTCAGTATCATTAAAACCAATGCAGTCAGAGAAATCTTTTATTCTAAAATTATTGGTCTTGCTTAAAAATGCACACCTTTAGTTGTATTCAGTGTTAAAAAATATTAAATGACCCTCAGGGATGCACATTTTAAAATATGTGGCTTTCGTGGCTCTCTAGCCAAAAAAGTTTCCCAACCCCCGCTTTAGAGGTTTGACGGTCTACACAAAGCAGATCTCTCTAACATTTGCTGTTTCCCGACAAGAAAAGTCAATTTGCATCAAAACGCCCAATTTCAATAGAGTTCCATTTCCATAGTAATACAAACACTATTAAGACCAGTGATGAGCTAATGTTGAAGATAATGGAACAAGGGTTTGCATTGTCAAACTGCTTGACCTGCAGACAAGATGGAGAAATTCTTGGAACATGTTAAAACAGGACAGTGAAAGCGTAACCATCCGGGACAAAGCAACATTCCTTGTGCCAGTTATACTAGTGTTTTTTCAAGCCCGTGTTTTCAATTATATGAGCGGGCTTGTTGAAAGAGATGAGCAAGAATACTACACGGATGGAGGGGAAAAAAACACACTCATCATCATACTGGACAGCTATTTGTGGCAGGAATGGTCCTCCACCTCCACTTATTGAATTATGGATGAGCTGTCGACAGGTTAAGCAACCGACGTCCTCACTTTGTGTGTTTCCTTGTATTGGCTTTAGTCAACACACTGAAGCAGCTGTCAGTGTGCACGCCATTCCTCTCCTGCAACCAGCTGGGGTAGCTGAGTGTACCTTGCAGGCTTGGAGCACACAAACCCCTCCTTGGTACCCTGCCTACTATCTCAAACTTGTTAGTGTTGTTAGCTGCTTTTCTCTTGGGACGGTCACCGGACAACAACCGGTTTGCCAGTCTGATTGATTGATGAATCTGTTGTTGTTGTGCACAGCTGTGCAGGGATTGAAAATACACCACAAAACTTTAGCACAGATAAGATTTATCAAGTACAGATCTTGTAGATAATTATATGGAATCACAGGAGTGCCAAAATGAAAAGGAAATACTGTACATGAAGGAAATATAAAGAGAATCGATATTTCAAAAATATACAAATGTAGTTATATTCTTTTCCCATTTTGGCGTTGATTTTCCTGTTTTGTCTTTTCCAGTTGCTTTTTGTCATTGCATTCACCAGATGGCTCAAGCCGATGACAAAAAGCAAATGCAATACAATGACCTTCTGCTAGGGTGACTAGTTCAGTCCAGCCTGTTAGCCGTTTCTCTCAGCAGCTTTGATATGGACTCCATCATAAGACGTTTGGACAAAGTATGTGCACGGTGGCGTGATAGTAGTGTTACTTCCTGTCTGTGACCTGCTTTCGGTCACCTGCGCTAAAAGCTACATCTAAACATAGCTACCACATAGCCACTGCAAGCAGCACTCCACATATAATCATGCTTGCAATACACCTTTTTGTGTTTGTCAGTTTCTTTTTAACAGCATGGTTCCAGAACCCAAACTGTGGGTCGAGGTGAGTCCGACTATATCGAGTCTCAGACTCTCTCAGAAGTTCAGGCTCCTTCCCCAAAAGAGAAATGACATTCCAAGAACCAGATATGGCTGTCAAAGACCAGATCGTCCAGGCAGCCGTTGGGACTACTGGGGGGAGAGCCCGTGTGGCTTCTTCGGGTTGGGCCCAGCCGGGTCCCACGGTTATATTATGTTATGGAATGTTATTTTGATACAGTATCCTGAACAATTATCATTGTTCCATTGCCTTCACCAGGAAGAAAATTCATAACTAAATTAAGAGTTAAATTTAAATGTTTTCTCTTTTCCTGAAGGGAAGCAACCTCTGTGTTCTGCAAAATGAACAGAACATACACAAGTGCATACACCTGATGTGCCTGAATATAAGCTATAATTTACTCCACTTGGTGCAGCCAAAAAGTACAATTCATTCTAAAACAGGTGTGTTTTTCTCTACCATGACCTGTGGCATTAGAGTTCAACGTACACACACACACACACACACACGTGGTCCGTATTGCCATGTGCACAGCTGTCCTGACTTGCTTTCCTTTCTTGAGTAGTTTGTTGTTACAGGTTTGTTGATTCAAAAAGCAAGGGGCACTCCATTTCTGCAGGAAGTGAGCACAGGTGCTCTATTTTATTTACTCATCGATACATAGTTTACAGTTAAACACGGACTGTTATGGGACACTGATTGACCTCCGATTAGTCCAGATTTCTTCTCGAGGGAAGTTAAGAAAACAGAACTATGATGGATATAGAACAGCTCCTTATCCAGGGTTAAACTGTTGCCATCATAATATGTTAATTATCCGTGTTTTAAGTAACGTACAAGAGTAAAAAGAAGTTAACCACTTACTAAGATGCACAAAAAATAAAACTAACTTTAATGATGAAAACCTCCACGGGCTGATGATGCAAAAGTGGCCTGGAGGAAGATTACAAGTATCAGGTTTTTTCCCTGACGTACTGAGAACCGATGCCCAGTGTAAAAAAAACAACAGTTCAATGATGTCAGAAGAAGGCAAAACAAAAATCAGAACACCGGAGGCACACGGTGGCCAACGATAAGGTAAGCATTTTTCCCCACTAATAAAGACACTCGTATTTAGTAACCTATGTTTGTAATATGAAAATGTAATATAATGTGTATATGTAATATGAAAAAACAAAAACTATGCATAATGGGGATGAAAACCGAAGCACTTGTGCGCAAACGACACATTGCCAAGCTCGTGGTCTGGCCCTTGTCACTTGTGTTTGCATGTGAGATGAACTTGTATTACCCAATTCATTATGATCATTTTTGCAATTCTCGGTCACACAATCAAGGATGTCAATACGGTTGATTAACCGTTTATTTACAATTAATCATTTGATGCATAATGCAAGGTATACTTGCATTAATGTCAATCAATGTATTTTAAATGAGCGTTTTAAAAAAGCACAAAAAGCAAAACATTCTCAGAGTTCATCCTTTGATGCTTGCTGAGCTCAGACCCCTGAAATTAATTGTATGATAACCCCACTTTAGAACCAGGTTTCTCTGTATACATGTGCTTGGGTTTACCAATCAGAAGTCTGCAATGACGTTTGGGAATTATCAGTGGTGCCAGTAAACGTGGTATATAAAACGAACCCCTTTTTTACTTGCATTTTCAAAAAAAACTTCCAGCTGCAACAATGCAAATTGTTTAGGTTGACTTATTATTATCATTATTCACCTCTAATCCCAACAAAGACTGACCACCATCGCTCGCTCAAAACAGTAAGCCATCAAGCCAAGCCGCAAAAGCAGGGTCCGCCAAAGTGTGGCCCAAGGGCAACCCATTGCCCTTGGCTTATTTGTCATTGGCTTGAGGCAGACACAAAATTAACCATAAGCCCCCCATGCAAAGGGTAAAAATAGACCAAAAAGCACAATGAAAAAAATGGAAATGTTGACGTCAATAACCAATAATAACACAAAGCTTTGTCTTTAAATATGTATCATTTAAAAAAAACTTTTCTGAAAAAAAGAAAATTCAAGAAATTGTTTCTGACTTTCAATGTCAATAAATGTATGGAAAGTATTGGCAAACTCCGTTGTAATTTTTATGTTAAGTCTGTGAGGTGTGTGTAAAATATAACTAATACAGTAACTTAATTTCTTTTAAAATAAAGTAATCTGTAAAGTAACTAAGTTTTTAAGGAGTAATCAGTAATCAGTTTACTTTCTTGAGGTAACTTTGGCTACACTGGGAATAATTATGTCACTGCTCTTACGGTCACGTTTAAAAACACGGTTGCTGTGGTTGTACTTGCCAACAAACCGCTTTCCAGCCCCAGCCTGTGATACTCTCTGACAGGTGTCACTTAAATAGTGAAGAGATCTGGTGAGGGTGGGGAGGAAAAAGGTGTGGTGATGCAATGTTGTCTTGTTAACTGCGAGTGTCCTGCTTGCAGATTAATGTGCAGCAGGCGTTGGGTGTCTAGACTGGGAGCTAGAAGGAGTTCATGCGCTGAGTAATTGAAAGTGCAGGTGCATCTT
This sequence comes from Oostethus manadensis, assembly GCA_024372805.1. Classification (NCBI taxonomy): domain Eukaryota; kingdom Metazoa; phylum Chordata; class Actinopteri; order Syngnathiformes; family Syngnathidae; genus Oostethus; species Oostethus manadensis. Next base: position 1,017,857 of record QODF01000132.1, on the reverse strand, counting down.
GAGAGACTGCCAGCATCCTGCTTGCGCCATGGCATTTCTCTTTTTTTTGCGCTTGGTGTATTACTAGTAAAGAAATTACTTCAGAGCTGTAGAGAAAAAGCACGGTACCTGATGAGGAATGTCACTATATAGTTTTTTTTTGCTGTTAGTGTTGCAATTTCATCTGTTGTTTTTTGGCTTGTTTAAGCGATATAGAATGATTTGGCAGGAACTATGGAATATATAAAAAAAATATCTCCTGACTTTGTTCTACTTAATCATAAAAATCTGGAGGTCTTGGCTTCCTTTGTTGATACAAAGCACTGCGAGCCAAGAAACACAATGAAATATTCTTGAAGTAAGTCCGCTCTTGGTGGGCAGGATGTCACTTGATATTCAGCAATATCAGTATAATGGATTCCCCTTGACAGGATCTTATCCGGCCGTAAATGACAAAAATTCACTGAGTGAATCAACCATTTGACACAAAACTGACTGATGTGTTTATGGACAAAACAATGCTGATCAACGCGTGAGTCCTTTTAATTATGGTGTCTATTTTACTCCATGGCTCTGGCTCGAGGCCCTCACTCGCTATCAGTGTGTAGGCCTAAGAGGATCATGTGTTAGCTGATATCTTAACTTAGTGGGGTGCTGAAATGGGAAAAGGGGGAGTCCAGAGGAGGTAATGATGGACCATGTTCTCCTGAGAGGACAGGAATTCAGGCCCTGACAGGAGAGTAAGCCTGTTTCCTGCAAGACAATGTTATTTTAATAAACTTATAGTTGGTTTATAGAAGCAATATCATTAGATTAAGCTGTTTTTGAGTGTGGATGGCATGGCAGTCATGGATCACAGATTTGGAGAAGCAGCCAATAGTCTCCCCAGCACTCCATTAAATTATACCTCTGGGGAATCAATGGGTCCTTTCTCTTGCGGGCCGCAGTTTTCTCGATGGTCCTCGACCTCAATGTGAAACATTAGATGGCGATGAGGGAAAACATAAAACATAATCCTTGTGTGACCAGTCTTGTCAGTGGCTCTTCTGATGGCTGTATTTACTGATTGATATTTTGGTTAGGTGACTTAGCTATGTACATCAGAGAGTTAAACTATTCAAAAAATAACAAACACAAGCAATTTGGTCCTGGTTGTACCATAGGCTACTTTTAATGCTAAGTAGATAGATTAGGGACACTTAACCCAGCAGATACTCAAATGATACTGTAAGTTTAATCAAAGAGGCCTTATAATTTTAATACATTTAAACTACGCCTCTTCTGCATTAATACAAAACTTTTATATAAAAAAATGCTATAACCACAGACACAAATTCCACAAATGCCAGAAGCTGGCACAAAATGATTGCAAACAGAACAACGCAGGAACCTGAGGTGAAATGCTTATGGTCTGCAAAGAAAATGTCCGGCCGTCTGTTTGTGAGAGTAAGTCCTGCAACAGGACAGTGATAACAACAACCAATCAACAAGTGCACCTCTAATTGGCTGAAGAAAAACACAATTAAGCCTTTTGAGTGGCCAAGTCAAAGTCCTGACCTGAATCCTATTGAGATGCTGTGGGATGACCTTAAACCGGTGCTTCATGCTGGAAAACCCTCCAGTGTGGCTGAATTACAACAAATCTGCAAAGTTATCAGAAAAGCTTGATTGCAGTTGTTGCTGCTAAGGGTGGCCCAAACAGTTTATAATAATAGTAATAACAACAATAAACCTTAATGATAAAAAAAATAATTTAAAGACTGCATATTGGGTTCAGTGTTGTTGTCACTGACTAACATTCAAATTTGTTTCTGGATCTGAAACATTTAAGTGATACAAATATGCACAAAAAAAAAGAAGCAAAAGCTTCACACAAAGCGTTGTGACAGCTCACAAGACCATAAGATGAGAATTGTAACTAGTCCAACATTTTGGTTTTCATCTGCTCTAACGAATGTCTGCTGGCTAAACAGTATTCTTCGGCAACAAAAAATTCATCTTTTGAGGTATAAACCGTTAGTCTCACTGATCCACAGGCATGCTTGTCAACTCTTCAGTCTTTATTGAAATAGATCAAATCTGGTTTTTGCCTGCAAATTATACGAGCCTTGGTATGAAACACACCCATTGGGGTTAATTTAAATGATAGAATCAAAAGCTGCAGCCAGCACCTTGGGCTCGCCTTCAAAGACAAACCACAGTCTATTTGTCTGCATCCTCATTTGGATGGAGCCCCACAAAAATGTCTGACGTCTTAACATGGAGCCAAGCGTTCAGTGAAAAAACAAACGTCTCTGTTTCAGTCGTTTACAACACTCATGGAGCTTTCTCCTTTTTAATCTTCCAGTAATTGTTCTCTCAGAGAACCGCAGGGATGACTCCACTTCACCCTGAGAGTGTAGCCTCGTCCTTGGCCACAACATCGCCGCTGTCTGGCCACAATAACTTGGCACAGAGCGCCGGCTCGTCCATTACTCACAAGGGCCAGGGGTTCTCTGGTCTCAGGCTTCCCAAATCAATTATTACACTTCTTAGCTTCTTTCCAAACTGATGACGGAAGGTGCCGGTTCTCAAGCCTCCCTCAAATGCTGTGTGAAATTCATTGTAACGGGTAAGTGGTGACGTAACGGTACAATCATGCACTATGCACTTATTTAAAGGCGAGAGAATGTGAAAGTCGCGCAGGGTGGCACCGTACAAATTAAGCAGATTGAGACGCAAGTGTTCATGGCACAGCAGAAAAGTAAAGTACCCAAATCAGCTTAATAGGGCTAAGCCTAAATATTTATAAAATCAGTTTTAATGGGCTTCTCCCCCGGCAGTACCATGCTGTCCACTCTTGGTTAGAAAGCGGTGACTCTAAATTATAACATTGATACTGCTTTTGTATGCAAGCTTTTCCTTTTTGAACCAAACCTGTGTTCAGTTCAGTCTGAATAGGTACTACCAGTCCGTTTTTGTTTGTACTCTAGTGGAAGTCGATATGAGGTGTAATGGGAGCCTGTCGCTACAAGAGTTCTCCGCAAAGGTCAAACATGACGGTTTGTTTTCTTTAGGATTCCTCTGGGATGCAGAGCAAATTAAGGCTGTGGGGCTTTTTTACCTGCAGGCAACTAGGAGAAATGGCTGAAGTTAGCTCCAACTTGAAAAATGTAAGCCAACACAAGAGTTTCATCAAAGGTACCTAAAATGGTGCTCATTACATTCCGAGGCCAAACATCTACAGTATGTAACATAGCAATGAAAACTAAAAAAAAATCAATTTGACCTGATAATATTTCCTTTTCATTGTCACTCTCATAAAGACATGGTTTGTATGTGTCTGTTTGTGGCGTTAAAGATTGGGGCTGCAGCTCATTGTCCAAATATTCATCTATTTAAATCAAGATACAAAGAAAAGGTTCTGTTTCAGTACATGAATGAGCGAAAAGGTATTTGAGTGTTACCTGGTGTCAGGTACTATTAGATATCATTAAAATAGAAGGGTCCTTACTTATAACTACAGTATGTAAGTCCAAGATAACATGTATATTACTCTCCTCGTAATATTTACTACATTGGCTAATGATAATTCATACAAATTATGTAATTCATAAAAAAATATGTAATATGATGATTTGTATTACAGTACATCCTTTCTACATGGAAAAATATTCATACTGACATAAACATTTTTTTATCTTCTTTTGGATTGTTTTATCATACAATAAAATCAACATATTAGGGCAGACAAATGGAGGCTTCACTGCAGATCACCCACCTTCTTGCAGCAAACCTAAAAATATTGTCGTTTTTAATGCGCAGCATAGGACACTCATACTGTATAACAAAATCAGCAGATTAGGGCAGACAAGTGGAAGCTCGGCTAAAGGAGATCATCCATCTTCTTGCAGCAGACCTCCGAAATCTTGTCTCTTTTAATGCACAGCATAGGACACGTACTATAAAGTAACCACATTAGGGCAGACAAATGAAAGCTAAGATGCAGGATATCACCCACCTTCTTGCAGCAGACCTCCAAAATCTTCATTCATTCATTTTCTGTACCGCTTATCCTCATTAGGGTCACGGGGGTGCTGGAGCCTATCCCAGCAGACTTTGGGCGAGAGGCGGGGTACACCCTGGACTGGTCGCCAGNACATTCATACCTATGGACAATTTAGAGTCACCAATTAACCTAACATGCATGTTTTTGGAATGTGGGAGGAAACCAGAGTACCTGGAGAAAACCCACACAGGCACGGGGAGAACATGCAAACTCCACACAAAGATGCCCAACGGAGATTTGAACCCAGGTTTTTCCAGATCTCCTGACTGTGTGGCCAATGTGCTAACCACTTAGCCACCGTGCGGGCACCTCCAAAATCTTGTCTCTTTTAATGCACAGCATAGGACACGTACTATAAAATAACCACATTAGGGCAGACAAATGAAAGCTAAGATGCAGGATATCACCCACCTTCTTGCAGTAGGCATCCAAAATCTTGTCTCTTTTAATGCACAGTATAGGATACTTGGCCAAGATTGGTGGTGTTGCTAGAGCGCAGCTTCTCTCAGGCAACAGGTTCGCAAAGGTTTTGGCCTCTCTTAAGACGCAACACATGCTATCCAAACTAATTATTATTACCATCAACACTAATAACCCTTCATATTGATCAAAATTATCTTGTATGCAGACAAAGGATATATACTGTATAGTAAATCCAATATAATACATGATTGATATGTCAATATATGATGATGGTATAATGATGAGTACAAGGTATAAGATGTACAAGGTATAATACATTATTAACAATACATATTGTATGTATATTTGAAGACCTCCTCAATCCCGCTGACACGTCTTCCAACATGGAAGCAGTGCCTGGGGACTCTGAGGCGGGTTCTCCTATCTCTGGGGCTAAGGTTACCGAGGTGGGCACAAAGCTCCTTGGTGGCAAGGCCCCGGTGGTGGATGGAATCCACCAGAAGTTCCTTAAGGCCCTGGATGCTGTGGGCGTGTCTTGGTTGACACGACCCTGCAGCAACGCGTGGACATTGAGGTCGATGCCCCTGGACTGGCAGACCGGGGTGGTGGTCCTGCTTTTCAAGAAAGGGGACCGGAAGGTGTGTTCTAACTATCGTGGGATCACACTCCTCAGCCTTTCTGGTAAAGTCTATTCAGGGGTTCTGGAGAGGAGGATACGCCGGATAGTCGAATCTCGAAATCAGGAGGAGCAGTGTGGTTTTCATCCTATTGTGGAACTGTAAACCAACTCTATACTCCTGGCAGGGTCCTTGAGGGTGTATGGGAGTTTGCCCAACCAGTTTACATGTGTTTTGTGGACTTGGAGAAGTCCCCGATATGGGGTATGGGACCACCTAATCCAGGCGGTTTGTTCCTTGTATGACCGGTGTCAGAGTTTGGTTCGCATTGCCGGCAATGGGCTGCCCTTTGTCACCGATTCTATTCATTACTTTCATGGACAGAATTTCTATGCTTAACCAGGACGTTGAGGGGTTTCAGTTTGGTGGCCGCAGGATTAGGTCTCTGTTTTTTGCAGATGATGTGGTCCTGTTGGCTTCATCGAGCAGTGACCTTCAATGCTCACTGGATCGGTTCGCAGCTGGGTGTGAAGCGGCTGGGAGGAGAATCAACACCTCCAAATCCGAGTCCATGGTTCTCGCCCGGAAAAGGTTGGAGTGCCATCTCCAGGTCGGGGATGAGGTCCTGCCTGAAGTGGAAGAGTTTAAGTACATCGGGGTCTTGTTCACGAGTGAGGGAAGGATGGAACGCGAGAGCCGGTGGGTGAGCCGTCTGCAGTGATGCGGACTCTGCACCAGTCTGTCGTGATGAAGAGAGAGGTGAAGCAAAAGGCAAAGCTCTCAATTTACCGGTCGATCTACGTTTTCTACTCTCACCTATGGTTTCGGTAGTGACCGAAAGGAGAAGATCGCAGGTACAAGCGGCCGAAATTAGTTTTCTCTGCAGGGTGGCTGGGCTCTCCCTTAGAGATAGGGTGAGAAGCACTGTCATCCGGGAGAGACTCGGAGTAGAACCGCTGCTCCTCCGCATTGACAGGAGCCAGATGAGAGGGCTCTGGCATCTGGTTAGGATGCCTCCTGGACGCCTACCTGGGGAGGTGTTAAGGGCACGTCCGACCGGTAGGAGGCCTCGGGGAAGACCCAGGACACGCTGGAGAGACTATGTCTCTCAGCTGGCCCGGGAACGCCTCGGCATTCGCCGGGAAGAGCTGGACTAAGTGGCCGGGGAGAGGGACGTCTGGGCTTCCCTGCTTAGGGTGCTGCCCCCGCGACCCGACCTCGGATAAGCGGAAGAAAATGGATGCCTGGATGCATGAATTGTATGTGTGTGTAAGTGTAATATCTTGGCTGGCTTCAATGTTACTAATAGGGGTGGGTGCAAATAACGTTATCTTCTTCTGACTCCTTTATGTGTGTGTACGATAGTAAAAGGTTGGTTATCTAGTGTGATGCACTCCAAGGCATTTAAGACATAAATAAGATGTGTTTGTTGCAATAAATGTGTGACAAATAAATGCAACTTTTGCTTCATCCATTTGTCCATCCATTTTCTATGCTGCTTATCCTCATTAGGGTAGCAGGGGTAATATCATAATAAGACATTTTCAATCACAAAAAAGCGGGATTTATGGATTAATATATATTTGAAAAACCGTGATAGAGTCATGCCGTAAAATGACTGTAGTGATGGACTTGTAGTGATGGCTTTGGAAATCCATTCACAAAAATGGTGAAACAGAAAAATCCGGTCCCAATCTAGCGGTGTGGTTGTAGCTGAGCTGCCGAGGTCAAGAGTTCAATGACCAACCCCAAGAAAGTTGACTTCATACTTCAACATCAGAAAGTAGAGATGTTATCTTTTTGGACTACTGCTGGTAACACATGCCTTTTCCTCACTCACGGTACATCAGCAATAAGTGCAAGTTGCCTGGGATGCAACTTATCTGTTGGTCACGTCATGTTCGAGAGTGAGGAAAAGTACACTTTGGAATCCTAAAAGCAGAAACCATCAAAGTGTGCCTTAGAGGGGAATCTATAAAATTAATGTTCCACATCAACTTTTGCACAAAACAAAAACAGGAGAGAGAACAGGCTGCTGTATGAAAAATGACACACTTCAAGTTTCTGTGTGCTTTTCTACGCTTCACTAAACCATGATTTACAAAGGCAGGTCTGGAGATCCTGAATGTGGCCTCATCTGAAGAGCAATCGAGCCTGTAAGGTTAATAATTATAGGATATTTTGCACATTCTTTCAAAAGAACACTACAACGGTGTGTTCGTCTTAAATGTTCTGTTCAAACACTTTTTGTAAAGACAGCTATTAGCCATAAAACACAGCCACTTTCTTTTTTTAATAGTTACTGGTTGTGGCAATGCTTATACATGCTCATCGACCCCAAATCCGTCCCCAAGGTGAGCTTCGGCCTTATAGTTCAAGGTCTGCGGAGAGAGCACTAACTGCAGGACTGGAGTTAAACAGTATTGGCAAGAACAATCAATCGGACGTGTCAGAAAGGTTACGACAGGTTGCACAGAGGTGACTGTTACAGCATTTGAAGGAAAAATGTAATTTTGGAGGGGGTCCAAATCTAATGCTAGACCCTTGCTAGATGCTTCTGTGGTGATGTAGTACCACTCACATCCACAGTGACAATGCCTGGCCCCTTTCTGACAGGGAGACGCAGTTCCATTGGACCGGGGGTGAGGGGTGGGATAGTGGCAGTGCTGCCACTGGCGCCTGCATTAGTGTGATATAAATCCTGCATGCTTTGAAAACAATTAGTGTGGGGATCAAGACTAGCAGGGCTGTCTCCCCAGCGTGGCGCTGAAGAGGAGACAGGTGCCACAAGCGAACTGGCGCCACTGGCGCTGCACCCTTATAAGGTGGAACGGGCAAAGGGTTGGAAACCAAAATTCCCAACCTAAATTGAACAAAAGAGAGAGCCCCAAGAGGTCGGTCTACTACTTATTTGTTCTTTGTATTCCCACAACAGGCATTTAGAACTTTGTGTGGGATCCATGTGGTCCTGGGGGGCATTCGAGGCCTTATATAACCAGACCTGCTGCTCTAATAAAAGCAATTTTGATATGATAAAACCTTCACCATGGAGGTTATGTTTTCATCGTTATCTGTGTGCAAAAACTACTATCAAAAGCATTTGAGTTTAAGACAGAAATAGAGACCAACCACAGGCTGTCCAACTTGGTAGATGTGTTCATGAAGATTCCAGTGGGCTAATGCATACAAAACAAAAGGCCATGTACCATTTAAATCCTGGTTCATCTGAAAGTCCAAGGCCTTTAAAAGTGTTTGTATGAATTCCTCATTCCAAACAAGTTGGTCACTAAATGTTTTTGTACATGTTATGCTAAGAAAATACCATAATACACTAAATATACGTTATTTTTTTAAATGGTTCTTAGTTTAAAAAGACAAGACAAAATACACTCATGATCACTATTAAGACCACTTGGAAAATTGCAAACATTTACATTTTGCACTGTTGGATCTTAAGCAGGTTCTAAGTAGAGCTTCAAAATGCAAAAAGAAGAAATGTGAGTGATACAAAACACGTTTTCTGCTGCTGAGGTTAGATGTACTTAGACAGTCATTTTAAACCTCTAAAAACATCCTGAGGGTTCTGGAACTAAAAGTGAAGTGGTAGACCCAAACAAATGTCATCGGTCCTGAGGATCCAATTGGCTGTCCGTCAAGACTCGGAATGATCTTTGGCCCAAGTGAAGGTTGTTACTGGTGCCGAGTGCAGTCCAATAACCATCAGATGACACCTGCGAGAGAAGGGTTTTAAGAACAAAAAACATCTTCAAAAACCTCGTCATTGGAAGGTAAAAGAAAGCTTTGTTCTCTAATAATTAAAAAAAAAAGTGAAAGGGGGGCCATCATGATCTTGGGGGCTTTTTCCTTCATTGGAACAACGGAGCTTTAGGTTGCGCAGGGGTGTCAAACGGCAGGTGCCTATGTGGAGATGAAGAGAGCACTCCTCGTGACTAAAGGCCCTATTCTGTAATAATGACTGGGGTTTCCCACAGGACAATGCTGCACTTCGTAATACCCGCCTGACAAAGGACTTCTTCCAGAGGATTAACATGACTCTTTTGGACCATCCCATCCAATTGAGAACATTTGGAAATGGATCGCAAGACAAGTTTGCAAAAGTGAACATCAGTTTCTGACAGTGACTGCCCTCCATGAAGCCACCTTTGCCACCTGAATCAACATTACCACTAGTCTGCTGGATACACTGGCATCAAGCATGCCCAGCTTCTGAGGTGATGAACAAGAACGCACAGCTACTCATTGCTGAGTCTTTTTTTGAACATTTTATTTCTACTTTAAAGGGAATTTTTCTTTCTTTTTTTTTTTTTTTTTAATCTATGGTCTTACCCTTTTCATCAGATAATAGCTATACTTTATTCATCCCCAAGAAAAATTTACATTTCAAGCAGCTTTCCAAAAATGCTATAATAAATATAATAACTTTATCACAAAATAAAACAATCAAGGCAAGACAGAAGAAATACAAAATAAAAAAAATACAAAAATACAAATATAAAAATAAAATAGGAATAAGTATATAAATAAGAAATAATATGTATTGGTTCACTTCCAATTTGCAGTGAAATATTACGTAATAATAAATAATATGAATAAACAAACAATACCTAATAATAATATTTTTCCTTTTTGCGCTTTGAAGCACTACATAAAACCTCCTTAAGATCAAACCGTGCAAAATCTGAATTCTCGCTGTCTTTGAATGTTTGCATGTGCTGTCAAAAAATACCCCTGTTTATGTGACCATGGCTAAAAAATAATATGTAATGCAGTTAATGAATATTAATTTTGTACAGGTTAAGCAAAGACAATAACAATAACTAATTCCAGCATATAAAACACGTGCTTATGGTAATTGGTGCAACATATTCTGTTAGTTTGAACTATTCCTGTTGCGTTGCTGAATTTAGGTAGCTGCAGATTTCTATGTATCACTAATTGCACAACCATCATTACTAAAAGTGTCAGATGTGGACTCAAAGTAACAATAGTTTAACTGTACACCACTAAAAACGATTTCAAACTGTCTGTACAAAATGAAACCTTAATGAGACATACAGTAAGACAGCCAAAATGATCATTTAAATTACAACAAAGCTAGTGAGAAATGTACAATCCAACCATTTTACATTATTACACATCTCTCTGTCACGCTCCATGTTTTTGTCTGCATAACAGTCTGTTCAGTTTCCCTCCTTATGCCTGAGTTCCTGTTTAGGCCTTTATTTTGTAGTGTTTCCTGTGGTGCTTTGCTATGTTCTCTGCTGCTTTTACTTTCCTGGTCTCCTCGCACCTGCTCCTAAATGGTTTCTTGATTATTTAGTTCTGGTGCTTGATTCTGTCTTTGTTGGACCATTGTCATTTGTTTGCCTGCTCCGGAAGGACTGCTTTCTTTTTTCTCTGCCACTGGATGGCAGTAATTATTTGTAAAACACTCTTTTACCTACTTTGTGGTGCTGCTCTCGCATCTCGGGGTCGTCGCCGCAAAGCTCTCGCCTACAGTGACACTCTCGAATAGTGATGTTTTTAAGTTAATATAAAATACGGTATCTTTTGCAATTGTTCACTTTGAATCAACAATCAAAATTAAAATGAACAACCATGGTTGTGTTTTTGGCCGTGACATAATGTCAGCTTTGAGTTTTGGATGCCTGTGCGATTGCATTTGACACCCCTGCTCTAAATGATAGTGTTTCCCTTATAATAACCCCAGTTTAAGTCACATCAGGGGTTTCTAAATCTGCATATTCTCATGGAAAAGACTGCGTACACAAATTGACATTGTATAGAAATATGATATAGAACCATATTTTTCCACTTTGGAGAAGCCAAAAGGGATCCCTGGCTAGGAGGTGTGCAGGAAAAAAATACAGGATGAGGGGCAGTTCCCTCTTCTTAGCAGAGGCTCCCCCGAGTTGGACTTGGGGATTCCCTCCCTTAAATGTAGTACTGCAGTAACGGAGAATCAGACAGTTGAGACATTCCCATGCCATGCTTACTATTGTCTTTTCCACTCAAGTAAGGCATTCTTTTTCCATTCCGTGACTGGTGATAGGCTAATCATCAGTCTTTTCAGGTGGGCAATTTTCCAGTGTGCTGCAGAATTCTTGAGGATGACATTTTGTGCTGCTGACTCTGCATTTGGATGCCAACACAGAAAACCCAGAAGAAAGACACTTGAAAAACTCCTAAAAGTAGGAGTGGGGAGTAAAGCCGTTGTAAATACAATTAGACAAAACTCGGTTCACACAACAAATCTAAAATGGCTGGAGTATGACGATAGTTATAACAAGGAGAAAAGCCAAAAAGCCGTGTTTGCATGGTAATAACTATTTCCGTTAACAGGACTAAAGATTCAAGCATTATTCATGTCTTCTGAGTTTCTTAATTAGAAACAAGATGAAGTCGGTTTTGCTAACATTGATGGTTGTTGATCGATTGTAAAATGTATTCCAGTGTAATATGCCAACTGTCCCATTCATTTAGTGTCTTTGGGAAGTCTTTATCTCATAAAGCCGGATGCAGGCATCACACAGATGAGCAGAATCGCTTAACATCTTTTATGTCACGTTCATTATTTAGTCCATGACTGCATACCAGAGGCCACTAAAATCACAGTCAGTTGCTATTATGTTAAGGTTCAATTGGAACTACCCAGGGTTAGGCCAAGAACCACGCTTTGTTTCAATAACAGACTACTGGCATCTGGCGTATCCACACTACACGTATGTGCCAAACACACTTTTCTCTCATTAGCCGTTGAGGAAATGTAGTACGTTTTTGTTTATTGAACTAGTGAGGCTGGATTTATTATTTCCTTCTGTGGAGAAAATGTGGCCACTTATTAAACACCTTATACTCAGGACATTTGCACAAAGGAATAAGACACAAAAAAGGCTATAGAGAAGAGAACCTGAAGAAGAATGGGAAATGGGAGTGTGCAGGGTTTTTATCTGGAGACAACACACTGCATTTGCCAAAGGCGTCAATAAAGGTCATGACAATGATTTGACAGTATGACAGGCCTGAGGCCTTTAAAACTAATGATACTAATAGAACACATTCTATCAATAAATGTCGCAGTTGCCCAGAAAAGCAAGATACATTTTTGCAGTTTTCCCAGGTATTTGTCTGTTAGGTTGTTCAAATCGCCGGCCGGTCTCATTTGTAGCTTTTCAGCCTCCAGGCCAACACATTTTTGTCAGAACTAAATACTTCAAATTTTTGAATATGCAGTTGAGAGCACCTGCTGACATATTTCTGCTGACCGTTTCTCGTTATTTCAGGCACCACAGAGCCATTTGGCTTGGTTTCAGCATTGGACCAAGAACTTTTTGTCTGCAAACATGCCAAAAAAAGGTTATTTACGACCTGGAGTGAGGTTGGATGGACAAAGAACCTGCTGCTTTCTGGCAGCTTCGACGGGACATTTTCAGTTTTCAAGGTCCTCTATCTGCTGCAATGCATTTTCATCAGTCAGTCAGTCATATCGCTATGAAAGATGCTAAAAGCAGGATAACTATTTTTCATGACTTGTGCCTAAATTTGGTGATATGATTTTAACACACCAACATGCCCTGAATTACCTCATCCAAGTGCAAAAAACAGAGTAAGAAGTATTGTTTTGAATACGACTTGTTAAATTAGCAGGATTATGCAAAAACTATTCAACCAATTTCTGCAAATCTTTGTGGAGGGTGGTATATGCGCCAAAATCAAATCTATTCGATTCTAGCGCAGATACAAGAATCTACTTTCAGTTCACTTGGAATCTGGGCCAACTAGAGCAGTGGCAAACCCAGTCAATGCAGATGGAGTTAAAGTTTTTTAGCAAAAAAGACGCGGTTGTTTAGGATTGTTCGCCCTTGGCGGAGGTCTACTGAAAAGTATTGTGGTTCATTTTTCATGTATACACATATGGGAAAAATGCAAAATGTTGTGTTGTATAGTTTGACCTATCCAAATACATCCTTTTCAAGCAAATCATATGACAAATATGTTTCCTTTGAAGTTTTTATTATCCAATTTAATAATGCTTGCATTTTACTTCAGCTTTCAAAAAATCCTATATTAGATCCAATTTGTCAGTTGTCCAAAGTATTTCAGGATTAATGTAATGATTAAGCGTTGTATGTTCTGAAGGTGTTCCAAATTTTTATACTGTGGCGTTTGTGCAGTAGCTCCCTTTCAAGAGAGTTTCAAGGGTGGGCAAGAAGACAGCCGCTAACTCCAAGTATGTTCTGACATCAGCCGCTGACCAAGGCTGTCAAACATTGACACCAAAACATGCACTTAGGCAAAGTGCACACTCCCTTTTCCACATCCCATCCCAGAGACCTTTATGTTGTTCACACAATGGAAATCCAAACACACAAGAAAGTTTTTTTATGGACCATGCAAATGTGAAATCCATACAGGAAGGAGAAAAATATGCAGTTCAAGATCTACGGTGCGCCCAAAGAAAACAACATTCTGTAAAGCGCTCGAGCTTCGACATCCTGCGGCCTTTCAAATTAGCCTTGCCAACAGCACATCATCTTGACAAATACTAAAGGATGTGACCTCCTGATCTGAACCCAAACTTACCTTAAAGAATGGCAAAAAAATCCTCCTCATCGGGTTATGGTTCAGTTCAAATGGATAAATAACAAAACCACAATGCTTCACGGACTTGATCAAACATTTAAAATATGATTTCCTTAAAATTTGAAACTCTGGTCTGCTGGGAAGAGTGTGTAATTACATCCAATCACAGGGCGGGTCACTGTTTGGATTAGCTACATCAGTTTGTAGATAATACAGACTTGTGTGGTATCTCACTGTGGTCGCAAAATCATGTTGAAAGAAAAACACCTGATGATGCGTAAATGCAGGTGAAACTTGACTCCTCCATTACTCATCCACGATTTTTTTATCACCACACGCTCACCATTATTTCAGTTTTCTTCTTGAAGTTTAATCTTAGTAACATTCGAGGTAAACACTCACCAGCAGATAGCATCTGAGGTCCCACTGGGCAGGGGACAGGCTGTGGGAAAGTATATACAGTCCAAGTGGCACTAAATGATGATCACCCCTCAGATGGGAGAGTGATTGTCGCTTGAGTGAACACCTCCTCCCAGTCTTACAGACACCAGTGGATGAAAGACACTTAAAAAAAACTCTCTCAGAGGTCCAGGCCAAGGTAATTGGACAAAATGTACAGCTAAGTGTCACAAGCAGGAGTGATGTGGGATGACGTTCATGGCTGGTGAGGCACTGACTCCTTCAGAGTTCTTTCTTATATTAATACAGTTTGCTCATTAAGAGGATAACCAAAAACAGACTAGAATAGTTAATTGGAGTTAATTATGTTTGCAAATGTTTTCAGATACTTCTTAGATCACTGACCAATATTTGTGTTTTTACCTTTAGTTAATATATGAAATACATGCGGTCTTTCCTTCTTCGGGAAAAGTTCTGATACTTTGTTGTAAAAATCTTTCACCTTCTGGTGAGTTTGGGTTTATAACCCTGCATCTTGGTTGTCAAATTAATTCAGCAGAAAAACAACAACAAAAAATACATTTCGAATGCATGCATGTCCCGATCAGGGTCGGGATTGGTTGAAGATCAGATAAGAATGGCTTCCACCACGAGATCAGGCCGATCCGATGCCGTAACTCTGGGCCACACTCCAACATGGTAGGTGTGGTAAATGTGCCTCAAAGGTCGTTATCACTTGACTCCCGCCACCTGGATGAAGGAGAAAACGCACCGCCAGCATGTCCACGGTTTACCGTGGTGAAGTTAGCGTTGGACGTTGGATATTTGGCTCCATAGTAGCAGCGGTGTGCCCAAACTCTTCTGTCATGGTGCCGGGAGTTTGCACGAAAAGTGCCGCTCACACCCCTGGATGTTACAAAGGATGTCAAAAAATTACTATTGCAGTGAAGTCAGTTTGTAAAAAAATGTCCTATATTCTAAATCGCACCACAATTTTATCTATAACCATGTCCAATGATTAGTCCTACCCTAAAAGTATTTTAATGGTGGCTGAAAAATTGGATGTCAGGATAGCTGTAATTCATTTGGCCATTTATTTGCTTGTGAACACAGTTCACTGACACGTCCTAGTTTTCTTTTTCTATGCCAATGACTCCAAACGCTTGCTCTAACCAGCGTGCTGAACATCACTGCCATTAAATGTCATAATGATGAACACTTACATTAAATACAGAGGTAAGTCCAGGCAACTTTGCCTATAGAGCACAATTGGTACACAAGGTAATTCAAAGAGCTTTACAGATAAAATCACTTCATAAAATTCTCAGGGCTTTCAAATGATCGCAACTGGACTGTTCAGGTTGTCTTAGAAGATGTTTTGCCTCTCGCCCAAGCAAGTGTCATCAGTTCATATTCAAGGACTAGGTGGGACACACACCAGTCAGACAAGATAGGACAACTCTAGTCTAGTTCATTATCAAAGACTTGATGGGACACACCCCAGTCAGACAGACAGATAGGACAGCTCTAGTCTGACTGTATATTCCAATTACGTTGGATCTAGTCAGACTAGAGCTCTAGTTTGGCTCTGATTGGCTAGTCCAGTTAAATTGGATCTAGTCAGACTAGAGCTGTCCTATGTAGTCTATGCCCTATCTGAGCTGACTGTCCTACCTAGTTCAACTGGTGTGTGTCCCACCTAGTCGCAATCGACTGAAAGCGTTGACAAAACAATGAACCGGATGATTGGGAATATTCACAGGCACGCTCAAAATAAAATGGTTCAACAAAAACAAAAAAACATTCTGAAACCATTACATGAAATTCCATAATTCATCCCACACAACAAAGAAACTGAAAGGGAAGAGTGCAGATAAAATACTTTTAGTTGTCAAATGCACAGCTGAATAGAAGTGTTTTCAGCCTGAATTTCAACATTGTCAAAGGTCAGGATAATCACACATCGTCTGGGAGACTGTTCCAGATTTTGGTAGCATAAAACTGAAACGCAGCCTCACTGTGTTTAGTCCTGACTCTGTGCACCTGCAAGAGACAACTCTGTGAGCTTCTCAGAGCCCGATGGTGGTCCATGTGGCTCTAACATGTCAGAGATGTACTTTGGCACAAGAACATAAAAAGACTTGTACACAAGCCAAGCTGTTTTAAAGTATATTGTCTGGGCAACAGGAAGCCAATGCAGAGACCTGAGTGCTGGACTAATAGGGTCATATTTCCTGGTTCTAGTCAGAACTGCTGCTGTTATTGATTTTATGTAGCTAAAGTTCAGGTCAGAGTCCATTATTACCCCTAATTTCTAACCTGATGATAAGGTTTTAGAGAAATAGTCTCCAACTTGTGGCACCTTTCAGTTGTTCTTCCACTGCAAGATTTTTTAACAACATTCCATTCATTATCATTTATTAGTTTTGCTTCAGAAACAGCATTTTTGATGACACCCTACAAGTTCTCGAGTGGATTTAGGTCCGGTGATTGGGCTGGCCATTCCATAACATTAATTTTGTTGGTTTAGAAACAAGATCCTTGTAAGTGAATGGCAAGTGTGACATATTAAATGTATTATTTTTATTTATTTTAAGTATTTTTTATGTTATTAGACGAATAATGATTCTGAACTGCTCAAAGTGATGTAGTGTAGAGGTTTGGACTTTTCTGATGACGTATTTGAAGACAAATGCTTAACAGGGTGTGTTGCTTTAGTAATAAAGGTATTCATCTACCTTTCTGTAATGCCACACATTGTTATATTGCTTTTTAATATAACCACAATCTGGAGAAGATTGTCAAACAAAAGCCATCAAAATGTGGGTGAGATTCACAAAGAGTGAACTGGAGCTGGAGTCAGTGCTTTGAGAGCCTAGCCCCAACCCAAATTATTGAGTGCTGTACATTTTCATACTTTTCATGTTCAAACTTTTCATTCATTCATTCATTTTCTATACCGCTTATCCTCATTAGGGTCGCAGGTATGCTGGAGCCTATCCTAGCTGACTTTGGGCGGGAGGCGGGGTACACCTTGGACTGGTCGCCAATTACAGGTCGCAGGGCACATATAGACAAACAAAGACAAACAATCAGTCACACTCACATTCAAACCTATGAACAATTGGAGCCGCCAATTAACCTAACATGCATGTTTTTGAAATGTGGCAGGAAACCTGAGTACCTGGAGAAAACCCATGCACGCACGGCGAGAACATTCAAACTCTACACAGAGATGCCCAACGGAGATTTGAACCCTGAACCTCCTGACTGTGAGGCCAATGTGCTACCCACTCGAACACCGTGCGGCCTCATACTTTTCAGTTGGCCAAAATTTAAAAAAATCTTTTTTTATTAGTCATAAATAATATTCAAATTTAGTGAGGTACTGAATTTGGGATTTTCATTAGTTTTCAGTTATAATAATCACAAATTAAATAAAAAAATATTGGACATATATCTGTGTGTAATCAATGTATATACTGTAATATACAATTTTCACTTTTTAAATGAAATTACTGAAATAAATCAACTTGATTCATCCATTTTCTATATCGCTTATCCTCATTAGGGTCGCGGGCATGCCGGGGTCTATCTCAGCTGACTTTGGGCGGGAGGCGGGGTACACTTTGAACTGGTCGCCAGCCAATTGCAGGGCAGACAAACAAGCATTCACACTCACATTCATATGTATGGACAATTTAGAGTCGCCAATTAACTTAACATGCATGTTTTTGGAATGTCGGAGGAAACCGGAGTACCCGTAGAAAAACCCACGTATGCACGGGGAGAACATGCAAACTCCACACAGAGATGCCCAACGAGATTCGAACCCTGATCTCCTGACTGTGTGGCCAACATGCTAATGACTCGACCACCGTGCAGCGTCAACTTGATCATATTCTAATTTATTTAGCAGTACAATTGTGACGTGATAGTGGTGGTATTATGAAGTATATTGCGTAGCCACAGTAGGCCAAGGTACAAAATGCACCCCAGCACTTGTACGTAGTAGTGTTAATAAATTCTCAAATAGGCCTTTCTTAGGCCCTTAGTTGAACATCTGTTAATACTGTTGCGTACATGACATTGGTACTGTTTGCTCGTGGAGGGTGGTGCTAGACACACCGCTGTACATTGGTGGACAGAGAATGGTCACTTCCATGTTGCAATGGGATGTAATGAACGAAACTGGCAGATAATGGAAAGTGCTATTTAAAAAATACAATGGATGATAACAAATTGTTTGTAAATAACATACTAAACCGTATTGTGGTTGTGGCATTCTGTTAGCAAATGTTACATTTTAAGGCATTTCATGTGCACTTAAAGTGAACTAAACCCTCCGCATTCAAGCACTACTTGCAACAGTGTGTGCAAATACAAAGTTATTGGTTCTGGCATCAGTTCTGGCATCAGTCATAAAAGAACCACCCTTCCTGCCTTCAAAGAACATAGCGGGGGAAAAGAACTCCTCTTAAAAAAAAATAATCAATGTCCTCTAATTTTAGAACATAACACCTTCTTTTAAGTTGTACTTCAGGTGATCTGGGCTTTTTCTTGTAAATTTGATTGGCATTGCCATAAATCTAAAAAAGACCTATTGGCAGGGGAACCGTCAACAAACTGTAAAGCAGAATTTTCCTCTTTAAAGCTGACACGTAACACTTATGAATGAATGAGTCACTGACATGCAGTGTGGGTCTGGTAAACAGACGGACAAGCCCTACCGGTGCACCTTACAGAATACACTGTACTCTGACTTGTTTATCCACACCGGAATGGTAAAAATTACAACCATAATATAACTATAATCTACATAGCAAATCTTGTCCATGACTTGAGGTGCCAACCATTCAGGAGCAATTTGGGGTTTTTACTCAAGGATATTTTGAGACACTCATTCTACATAATTAGCTCTTGTAATGTCTCAAAATAACAAGTTCTAGCCACTGTTGGTAAGAAGTAACTTCCATTTCCATATAAAACTGGAGAAGGAAAATAGAGCAAAGCACATGATTGTGTTGTCCCTACCAAGCCATCATTGATCAGGATTGAGGGAAATACTGCAGATGGTACTGACCAACTATTACCATGGCGCTCCACTGTCCAAACAGCCATTATTAGAGATCAAAGATAAAGCAATTATTGAGACTTCACCTCACAAAGCATATCAGACATGGGTGTCCTGTGTGCAGCCGGTGACATATAGACAAAATTAAACACGGCATGCATTATAACATTACACAGAAAACAAAGAAAAACCGAGAAGGGCCCAAATCTCCCCAAATTGGCATTTGCAAAGGAAAATGGCCAAAAGTTGGGTGTATGTTTTCATGTACGTTAAAGCTCGAAAAAAAGATGATTTAGTTTCCCGGATTATAATATTGGTAAAAAAGAAATAGAAGAAAAATATTTATTTAATAGTTTAGCATATTTTGACCCATACTGGATTGATATTAGCGTGATTAATGATTATAATGTATTAATTACAATCAGAATCAGAATCAGAAAAACTTTATTGCTATTGTAAGTGAACAATTCACAAACTAGGAACTTTCTTTGGCGAATCAGTGCAATGTAGAATTCTAAGTAAACATAGAGCATTTAATAAACATAGAACTAACTAAACATAGAACCCTGAGTAAAAAGGTGAAATCACTGATAAGTAAAGGCATGAGAGTGTTTTTAGTGCAGGTATTATAAGGTGCCAAAAATACTGGTTATAATGTGATCATAGTGCAAATGTTATAAAGTGTTCATGAGTTCAACAGCAGCAGGAAAGAAACTGTTCTTGTGGCGAGAGGTTCTGGTCCGAATGGACCGTAACCTTCTGCCAGAGGGGAGTGGCTCAAATAGTCCATGTCCAGGGTGGGAAGGGTCAGCAAGTATCCGGCCTGCTCTCCCCCGAGTTCTGGAGAGGTACAGGTCCTGGAGAGATGGAAGGTTGCAGCCGATCACTTTCTCGGCAGAGCGCACGATGCGCTGCAGTCTGTGTTTGTCCCTGGCAGTGGCTCCAGCGAACCACACTTTGATGGAGGAGGTGAGGATGGACTCAATAATGGCCGTGTAGAATTGCACCATCGTCTGGACAGGCAGCTTGGCTTTCCTCAGCTGCCTCAGGAAGTACATCCTCTGCTGAGCCTTCTTGATGATGGAGCTGATGGTCTGCTCCCACTTGAGGTCGTGGGTGATGTTAGTGCCCAGGAAGCGGAAGGAGTCCACAGTTGTGATGGGAGAGTCTGTCAAGACGAGGGGGGGCAGGGGGGCTTTGACTTTCCTGAAGTCCACGATCATCTCCACTGTCTTCTGGGCATTGAGCTTCAGGTTGTTGCAGCTGCACCAAGACACCAGCCGGTCCACCTCCTTCCTGTAAGCAGACTCATCACCGTCTGAGATGAGCCCGATGAGGGTGGTGTCATCCGCAAACTTAATCAGTTTCATCGAGTCGTGGCCGGAGGTGCAGCTGTTGGTGTACAGGGAGAAGAGCAGGGGGGAAAGTACACATCCCTGTGGGGATCCCGTGCTGATAGTCCGAGTGTCCGAGACATTCTTCCCCAGTCGCACGCGCTGCTTCCGGTCCGTCAGGAAGTCAGTGATCCACCTGCAGGTGGAGTCAGGCACGTTGAGCTGGGTGAGTTTGTCCTGGAGCAGAGCTGGGAGGATGGTGTTGAATGCAGAGCTGAAGTCCACAAACAGGATTCTGGCATAGGTTCCTGGGGAGTCCAGATGCTGCAGGATGTAGTGGAGGGCCAGGTTGATGGCGTCATCTACAGACCGCTTGGCTCTGTAGGCGAACTGCAGAGGGTCCAGGAGCAGGGAGGTAAAGGACTTGAGATGTGATATTCTTCACACAATGTGAAGAATATCACACAATAGCACACAGTTCAATTTTTCTTTTGCAGCCATCATTGGAAAAACTTTTGACACCACTGATTAGGTTAAGATTAACCCAAAAGAGTTTTAAAATGGACCTAATTTTGGAAAAGGCTGTTTGGGTTTCATTTGATCCAGTTGCCAATTTTATAGCTCATCTCTTCAGATGACTCCAGCATTGTGTGAGATATTCTGAACAAAGTGAATGGGAAATGGACCACAACAACAAAAAAAGCCATTTTCTGGAAAGAGCTTTTAAGCGCGTGCCCTCAGAACTTGGCACCTAACCCGGCAGACAGTCACGAAGCCGATTACGGGCAATAAACAACAAGTCACGCAAATGTACACATCGCATGCAACGCATTGTGTGATTCACTTAAGCGCCTGGCTGACATCGTAGTTCCTTTGGCCCGCGCTTACATATGTCATCATTTTTTGTTGTACCGACAAAGCACTTGACAGAGGCCCTAATGCATGTTATCAATATAACCCTCACAAATGACACCATGCAGGGTGGATCCAAGTAAACTATTCTAACTGCCATTGCTATTTGGGACAATGGAAACGTTTAAGTACCCCTCCCGTCTATGCGCCCTGTGTGCGTCAGCACTGTACCTCTATTAAAACAATCTATCAAAGACAAAGGACATCACAGAGTGCAAGGAAGGAGGGCTGCACTGTGTTGACTTCCCACATTGCCAGACGCCTTTCATGACCACCAGCATTGTCACAACACAACTATCAAGATCAGGACATCCTTTTTGTCTCTCTTCTTGGTGGGATGCTTTTCAATAAATAATTACAAGCTCACCGCAGCAAACCCATATTGAGAAATAGGCCTAGCTGATAACACATACATTCCGTGAACGTGAGCATGCAAAAAAAAGGTGTTTTCTGGCCGTTACAGCTGTTCGGCTAAACCTGATACATATATATGTATCTATATAAATATAACTACGGATGTCCCGATCCGTAAAATATTGTGAAAAGGTTCAATATTGAAGACACCTAGTGTCCCATTCTGATCAGCTATCTGGGACCTCACGATCGGTGTCGGCTCCCAATCAGCTATATTTTGAAGATTGGAAAAGTTCTGCTGTGATCTGATGTGCTGTGGTGAAGTTCGTTGTTAAATGTTGTTCGGGTTACGAAAAAATTGGCAATAATGCAAATTCAATGAACTAGTTTGATGGATGGATGGATAGTTTGAGAAAGCCAAAAATGCTTCTACACTTTTACAATTCTAGTAACTAACATGGAGAAAAAATACGGCATACAGTGGTACTTCAGTTAATTGTTGTTAATAATTGTTGCCTATAAAATATGTTTTTCTGCTAACATTTTTGGGTGCGGTGTAATTGGTAACAGAGTAAATGGATTTCCATTTTATTGTATGGAAAAATTTGCTTTGGTTGGAGTTAATTTTGGTTATGGAATGAACTAATAATGTACCACTGTATATCCATCAGACAAACTCATTCATTCATTCATTCATTTTCTATACCGCTTATCCTCATTAGGGTCACGGGAATGCTGGAGCCTATCCCAGCAGACTTTGGGCGAGAGGCAGAGTACACCCTGGACTGGTCGCCAGTCAATCGCAGGGCACATATAGACAAACAAACATTCACACTCACATTCATACTCTAACGGACAATATAGAGTTGTCAATTAACCTAACATGCATGTTTTTGGAATGTGGGAGGAAACCGGAGTACCCGGAGAAAACACACACACGCACGGAGAGAACATGCAAACTCCACACAGAAATGCCCAACGGAGATTTGAACCCAGGTCTTCCAGATCTCCTGACTGCGTGGCCAATGTGCTAACCACTCAGCCACCGTGCGGCCAGACAAACTCAGTTCAGCAAAATAATACGTAAAGTATATTGTCAGTTATTTGGTCAAAACATTCATTGACATTAATTATCCTCTATTGTGGATCTTTGGTTAAAACAAAGTGCCAGTGATCACCTGTCACCTTGTCATGTTCGCAGTGCTTTGAGTCCTTGCACATCTTCAAAACCAAAAGAAATGGAGGTGATTTGATTAGAGGCCGAAACACGGAGTAGAATACACAAATACTTGGTAAAACGATGGCTGTTTTGTTTTCTATTAATAGAACTTCTAGTACAAGCAAACTACTAATTTTCAGATAACAACATACATGAAAACACAAGAACAACATACATACATAACACAGACCTCAATTCATTTAGTTCCAAATCAATGTCTCTCAAAATGGGAAAAAAGGGAACTTTGGGCATTTTTGATATATTGTTTATTTTATGTGACTTATTTATGTGAATGTTTGTAATATAGAAGGGTGTAACATTAATCAAAAGGTCATAAATTGTAACGTTCAATTTTGGACTTTTGCTGCAATTTAAATAACACGTATGTGTTTCACTGACACTTCTGGCACTCGTGTTTCCTAAATGGACAAAAATGTGCATATTATACATTTGCCCTTCTCTGGCTGCTTACAAAAGTCCCTAGAAAGCTTGATGTAGTGTTTACAATGGTGTTAGCGTACCTCTGCACTGCCGCTTCAAATGAACCATCCTGAAACAAAAGGAAGATGGAACAACCTGACTCGACTGCGTGGTATGAAATCACCGCAGGGTCACATGTGCTTGTTTTAATCGGTCTCACCTTGAGGCTTTAGAAGATGAAGTAGACAGCATCTTGCCAGCCCAAATGCAAACTTTCATCTTTTTTTAGAAGGCAGGTCATGGTAATGATTTCTGCCTTGACAGAAAGCCTGCCCCTGATTGTAACATGATGTTGCTCAGGCTTTTTCTTCTCGAGATGGAGACTATTTCATGGCTGTTCAAACTGTTATAGACATCTCCTCCACAGAGAGCCGAGTGGTGTTTTTTCACACTTTTCACACAACCCATGCATAGCTGTTGTGAAATTCTGTGATTGGATTGTGAAATTGTTCGTTAAGGAGCTGTCAGTCAGATGCAGGTCATTAATGTGCACAATTTACTTCAACTTTTTGGTGATAAGACTTTCAGAATGAGGCTCTCCAGACCAGAGCTGCTGTGCCTGCAGAGATAACGGGCTTCCTCTCCTGAATGGTCCCACTTGTCATTTGGTTGAACTGCTTCATCAGGAAAACACTTTTGAAAATGACTGTATACCTTCAAATAATGGCCTCAGATGTAAAAGACACTGTGTCTCAATTAATTGCCAAGTGTGCCGTCCACTTAAATAAACCTAACCTGATTAACCTTTCCACTGCCAAGCAGCATTGTTCAATACACTACTACCTGACTTAACTGGCGTTAACCATGAAAACAGTAGAACGAACCAAACAATGTATTAATAAAACACACGATGGATGGATGGAGGGACAAGCAAAATACAGATCAGCATGGTCAGCATATCGGTATCAATAGACATCAAACTGACTAGCTTCAATCTTTAGACAAGCATTTGCACAAACGCAAATAAATGCCTCTTTCAAATAGACACCAAGTATTCTGTGCGGTAAAGGAGACCTATCATACTCATTTTTGGGCCTTTGTATTGGTTCTGGACTTCCATAGAGCACAAACACACAATAACCCGCACAGAAAGCTTTTTAGATCTGCATGTTTTCCTGTAGTGTTTCCTGCATCCTGCACATACGGTCTGTGTAATTTACTCCACCCGAGCCCACTCTGCAGTGGTTGGTCACACTTCCCAGTGCTCCCAAGGACTTCCGGAAAGCTGCCAAATCCCATATTCTAATAATTTTCCCCGTACAGAACATAATAGTAAAGGGTGATTTAGACTTGTAAAATGTCCGCAGCTATTCGCAGGTCCAGAGCTTGTAATTGTTACGGGCTTCGCAGGAGCGAACCCTGGTTAGTCGGGCTACGGGACGGACCGTCGGGGAGACGCTGGATCGAGGCTGGAGTGAAGTCCAAAACTGCAGGAACAAGAAAGAAAAACCAACGTGCGAGCCCATACGTGAACCTTCCTGAGTGGAAGAGAATAATCCAGCATCTCCCGGGTGCGAGCCCTCTGTTTATCAAGGGTGTCTGCAGATTACGCGCAGGTGCGTCCCGTGGCCTCGCCTCCAGTTGCCACGGCAGCTCCTGTAACCCAAAGCACACGCCCAGGAGAAGGCAAGGGAGAGAACACAGAGAGCAACGCAAGTGAACGTAACAGTAATTTGCATGCTTGCAGATAGCACTCCCCGTACACACCCTTTATAATGCTACATAAACGCTTTTGTCCGATTACTTACACAAAATAAACAGAGTTAGGACACTGATAAATCGTTACTTACGGCTTGCTCTTCTGACTTTTCAACACAACCAAATAACGTTAGAAAGTTGTCGACCTTCAGCAACTGTTTGGCGGATAGTCCCGCTTCGTATTGGCCCATGTTCACAAAACAGTCCCGTGTGAAGTGCCGTTGACAGAGGAGCATGTTTTTCTCTTGCTGGCTAGAAATCAGCAACTCCAACCATTTTTGCCTGATGCTTGCCTCATTAGGAAATCTAAACAAAATGAGTCTGTTGTGTGATGTCAGTGGAACTCTGTTAAAAAACAAACTGTGTAAAACACAGCGTGCAGAACCATCCCAAATTGCTTTCAGGGCTCACTTTCCAATGCGCAAACCTCATTATCTGACGCGTTGGCATTGTTTAACACAAGAATAAAACATTTATAACACAAATATTATGGGTCAGAAAAGAAGAAACGCATAATAGGTCCCAACACATTAATCAATTAAACGGTTGCAAAAAGATAGCCATTTGACTTAATTGACAACTAAAATGGATTTTGATATTTTGTTAATGTACTACAATGAAAAGCAAATTGTAGTGTGGAGGTAGAGGTATGACCAAATGCCGCAAAAATGGACAAACACCATCAAACAAGACTGAAATGAAACTGGGAAGATGAATAGTGCTTCCATTGCTATACTGTATATGTACATATTATACATATATATACTATTGGAATAAGCAAGCTGATGATGGCCAAAACAGATGAAATTCTACAAAAATATATAGCTGATTTACAGTGTTTGGGCTACAGTTACAGTTTGGGCTAAGGTTAAATTTAGTGCTAGGACTCCAGGTTAAGGTTAGGTTTGTAACAACCAAATCTATTCAAAACAAGCGCTTACAATGTGTTTTATCACAGCATTAAAAATTCTAACATCACAGTGGCAGATTCTTTTTTTTTGCAAACTAGTCTTTATTCTGTTGAATGTTCATTTGCATAACATTCAAGTCCCACAATAAACAGACCAACGCAGGGAAATGTAACTTTGAGTGAAAACAGAACTTAATAATGACCATGGAAAGCAGATGGTAGAGGAATGCCTAAATGTTGAACATGTCCATATATAGTGAGAGCAGAGACTTTGACAATCACTATGATGTCAGAATATTTAACTTATTTCAGTGATTGGGAATAATTACAGGACATTTCCAATACCTAAAAGCCTTTTTGTTTGGGTGTGGTTGGAGATAGAGGATGTTATGGTGTTGGTGATTGTTTTTTATATGATGAGGATTCATTACGTCAAAATAAAAGCTCTTGATAGCCACAAAATGTTTGCAAGACTGCCTGTGCGTCATGACACTGAATCTTATTCATAATAAGTGGATGAGATTACTGGTCTAAACTTGTTAATATTGCAAATATGACTTAGAAACCCCCCTTTTTTCCTAATTGTAACAAAACTTCCTCATGTTGCATTTAATATGTACTGACAATGCTACATAGCGTCCAAGCCAGATACAGTATTGGAAACAGACATAGACTTCAGACTCAACAGATTAAATTTATTGATACAACGGCATCAAATGAGCCCACCACAGAATAGTTTTGACAGCTACGTAGAGGAAACTTGAGAGCACAGAAAAGATCAACAAAGGGAAAGTCAGGAATTGAAGTTTGCAAGTTAACCTGTTAACAAAACAAAAAAAAACACCAGTCAGATCATCTTGTTTTTTTTAATTAAGTAATTTTTTCAAAACGTTTCCATCAATATTAATAGTTATAATAATGTAGTAGTAGTTAGTATGTTTATTCCATTATTTCCATTTCACATGGTATTAGTACTAGGTAACTATTCTAGTTTTATACTTCAGATGCAACATCGATGAGACATTACCCAACACTGCATGTTAAGAGTTAACCATGGCATGATTGACATGACATAGTGAAAACAAGTTCTCCTCTCGTTGTGTGTAAAAGTGGTAAAATGTTGGCTTCTTACTTTGTTCTTCCCCATTCGTTTTGAAACCCTTTCTTAAGTTTACAATAAATAAATTGGGAGGCTAATTAGTTAGCTTGGCAGCATGCTATGATGAAAGCAGCAGCCGCCGCTTTTGTCCGTGCACTGATCGCGTAGCCTGTGCATTCAATTTTGTTTACTCTTGCACGCACTTTGTGGTATGCAATTTTGTGTGCCAATGGCGTGCCAATGAGTAAATAGGTGTTAAACAGGTGTGACGTATCTGTTAACTGTGCAAGGCTGAGTGCCAGTGCCCAATAAAAAATGTTAAATGTTCAAAATTTGTAGGACGCATAATTTCCGTGAACTACATGTGAATGACACTTGAACGCACCGCACCTTTGCGCAAACAATGCAGGTGGCCTGTCTCGTGAATGGGTGAAGTTGTCCACCACTTCTTGAAACAAGTCAGGGGTAATTCTGAAGTAAATTCCTTTTTTTGTAGGGTTTCTTTTTTTATTTGCACATTCTCTACCTGCAGCTGCGAAAAAATATGACCTATTTACTTACATTTCTTTATTGCTTGAGCTTCTTCTGTGGAGTTCAACATCTCGTAGGTCCCTTGAAAATAGAGGAAATAATAAAGCTAGGGGTAATGCCTGCTTCTGCGCAGCGTCATGCAAAATATAGTGGGAACCAGTGGGACCAAATAATACCACGAATATTTCAAGGATGCGACAAGTGGTGGTGACAATGCATACTTCAATGAGCACAGGAACAATGAGCGTCTCTCATACTATTGTCGTGCACTAGACATAAACACTACATGACAAGGTACGAATAAGTCATGCAGGAGCGTGGTCAGTTTGTGCCAGTGCGCATCATTTTGGTCAGGAATTGTGTGCCAAGTGTGTAATTTATGCACAAACGGAATGCACACTTTTCAGGCCTGCCATAAATAAATTAAATACCACGTATTGCCACAGCAAATTGCAAGACAGTGTGAAGGCAAAAGTGTTGCGCAATGTGATGTTATCAAAGAATAAAAGGAGTGTAAAGGTGACTATAGAGTTGTTATTTCATGTCTACGGGGCTCTAATAATGGCAAAAGCCGTAGTTAGAAAGTTATTAACACGTTTTCTATGCTCTATGAAAATATTCCATTACATAACCAATTCACTGCAATAAATGACAGATGACTGTACTTACAGTACAGTTTGCACTGCCAACTTTAACACAAAGATCAGATGTAGGCTGTTTTTCCCAAATATATTTAACTTCTTGGCATATTTTGACCTTCTTTGGATTGGTTTTAGAGCATTTAATAAATAAAGTGGCCCAGACATTCTTTAATTTTTCTATATGTGGCTCTCGGTAGAAAAAGTTTGGTCGCCCCTGGCTTACAGGAATCACATGGTTGGCACAGAATGTCCGTTTTGTATCAGGTTTATGTTGCCAAATATGGTTTTGTGCCCCATAAGGGGCTACAGAACACTCAG
Source organism: Oostethus manadensis (assembly GCA_024372805.1). Taxonomy (NCBI): domain Eukaryota; kingdom Metazoa; phylum Chordata; class Actinopteri; order Syngnathiformes; family Syngnathidae; genus Oostethus; species Oostethus manadensis. Next base: position 989,217 of record QODF01000132.1, on the reverse strand, counting down.
AACAGACATTTGTGGTAAACATACATGACAAAATCACCTGAAAAAATCCAGACGCCATACATCCATTTTATTCCGCTTGCCTGGCCGAGGCAGCAGTCTCAGTAGGGAAGCCCAAACTTCCTTCTCATAAAAATCAGTATAAACCACATTTCTCTCAAACATACATACTTGCTTAAAATCGTTTAATGTAATCTTTCATCCGTTTTTCTAGAATTATTCATTTAAAATAGTTTACCTGTAAAATGTCAAGTGTCCACGGTCACTATCATACTCGGCCTGTGTTGGACAGGAAGATAAATGTGGCTACCACAGGCAATTTTGTTATTATTAACAACAAAAGAATGACATCACTATTGCTTTAGTCTGGTCAAGAGCAGTCGGGTCTTTCAATGCAGTCCAGATGTGTGTTTGATTAAAGCTTTGAACAAGATGGGAGATGGCGAGAAGAAGAAAAAGAAGGTGGTGGCGGGACAATGCAGGTCATGCTTCAGCTCAACATTTTCAGGAAGAAGATACTTTTCAAGTTGCAAAAAACGCAACGTATGATGTATTCTTTCAGGCAAACATCAAAATATTTGGCTGTGTGTTTTGCTTTTTTTTATTGTTTACGGTAGTTAAGTCATTTTTACAATAGTATGAATTGCATGAAGTTAATGTAAAATACCCAACTCCTGTGTGTCTGTCAGTTTTGTCATTAAACTACTAAATTATGATTTGCATCATAATTTAATGCGGGGCCGCACGGTGGCTGAGTGGTTAGCACATTGGCCACACAGTCAGGAGATCTGGAAGACCTGGGTTCAAATCTCCGTTGGGCATCTCTGTGTGGAGTTTGCATGTTCTCCCCGTGCTTGTGTGGGTTTTCTCCGGGTACTCCGGTTTCCTCCCACATTCCAAAAACATGCATGTTAGGTTAATTGGTGACTCTAAATTGTCCATTGGTATGAATGTGAGTGTGAATGTTTGTTTGTCTATATGTGCCCTGCGATTGACTGGCGACCAGTCCAGGGTGTACCCCGCCTCTCGCCCAAAGTCTGCTGGGATAGGCTCCAGCATTCCCGTGACCCTAATGAGGATAAGCGTATAGAAAATGAATGAATGAATGAATTTAATGCGGTCTTCCTTTTGTGTGAACTTGTTTTTGCCTGAATCCTGTTTACAGTACCTGTTTACCATGTACTGGAGGCCTGCTGTATAGACATTATGGCAGTGATGTGCAGTCAGGACCAGCAAGGCCGTCTCTGCTTGCCTAAAGAGTATCAAAAGCACTGACCAACATTTACAACTTAAATTCTAGTATTCCATGAAATTGCATTAATTTATTCTCAACAGGTTTTTGTCTTCACTTTCTAGTGTGTCTCTTGGTGGCACCGCTTCCTATATGTTTTTGTGTGGTTTGGACTTTTTTAATGTTCAGATTCTCTGTTGCCATGTCAATCTAATCTACCCAGGGCCTTCAGCATTGGTAGTGTTTGCCTATGTCACTTAAACTACACAAGCACATCAGACACACCTCACAGGGCCATCTAGCTGGCATGCAACATCAATACACAACATTCCTCTCTCTGTAATGCCACGCCGATATACATTATTGCATTTTTGTATGTTAGTGATGGTTTATATAAAGTATCAAATGTGTGGCCCGCCAATGCATCGTTTAGTATGAAACCGTTCTGTCAAAGGCTACACATGCACTTACAAGAGTATTTTTTAAATTGATTTTTGGATTCATTTTTACTCGGAAGTAAAGAAGACACGCTAGGGTATTTTTCCCCACTAAACATGCATTTGTTAGCAACTGCAAAAGCAACAGGGGTCTCTGTAATCTGTCATGTTGGGTATATGTGGAATGGTTGCTGAATATGTTGCTTGAATATCAAGTTAACAAAATAAATAACCTGTGGTAACCTACATTTCTGCTGGTGGACCAAAAATCAGTGTGTTCATGTGGACCTGGCCTACAGTAAGTGTCATGGTTGGCGCGCCACCAATGGAGCCAACAGTTTGTTGACAGATCTTGCAAGAATGTGTTGCTTTAGAAGTTTGGAAGACGTTGCCTTGGAAAAATGGCCCATAAAAGTACTTTTTGGTGACTATGAAGATACAGTATTTGTGAGACAGTGTAGAAGTAGAATGCACCTCAGAATCCGAGCAGTCAGAGCTCGGTTCAGCAACTAAAAGATTAACTTTGCAAGTGTTTTACTTTTCTTTTGTTTTTTGTGGCCAATACTTACATGTATTCTCAAAAGATTGAAAGCAGTAAAATTCTAGCATCAGTAAGCATCCCAAACTTCTAATCAAGACAGAGTTGCTTTTATGTTTCATATTGGATAACTTCTTTTTACACTTGTATAACAACAAAGAACACAAAAAATACATGATTCATCTGCAACATGAATCACCTTCACAGAAATTACACCTTGCCGTTTGTCATAAAACTTTAGACAAGTGTTTTATTGTGTTGGCGTCTTATATTAACTGTGGTTAACTTGTTTTTACACATTTTTACGGCAATGAAGAATTGAAGATGTCACTTTTAATGGCTTCTCCTTTTAATGGCTAAAATCAGTTGAAATACGACTAAATGCTGGCCTATATTATGCTACGTTAGTACTTCTCAAATAGTTGGGAGTAGTGAAGTGTCAGATTGGCGGTGGGGAAAATTGGCTTGAAAATTGCATGAAAGTTATTTCAGCTCACTTTATTCATCTGTTTTAACAAACAGGTGATTGTACAAAGACTGCTGCTGCCAGCAACTCATACAGTGGCTTGTACAAATAAATAAAAACATATTGGCAGGTATCGATCTCAACAACATTTCAATTTGGGGCGGTCTGCGGGGGGTGCCAAAATACATGTTGGGCATGACAGAACATAATTGAGAACCACTGTGTTACACTAATGTCTACCTCTATCATTGAAAAGTGTGAGCTAGCACGTCTGTTGCCTGTCATCACATTGAGTTAAACCTGAGTAGTGGCAAATCCTAGCAAACTGGAACAGAGCTGGCTACTCAAAAGCAAGAAGATTTCAATCCAGCTCCGTTTCTTTAGAAATAATATTTCGCTAGGTTGTCTAAAACGTGCAATAAAGACATCTTGAACACGTCACTATGACAGATGCGGCCTCTGAGTCTGCCAGGAGACATTTAGGTAGAGCTAAATATAAAAAACACACCTGTCACACAAGAATTAATCACGTCTTGTTTTTTCTTTCTTTTTTTCCTATCCTGAGCCACCAGAGTTTGACCTGAAGACGACGACGCAGGCGGTTTGGGCTGACTGCGACATGAACCTTCAGCTTCATAAAATGACTCACCTGATGCTGACTTGGCGCAAATGTCCTCAGGTCACATTTTCCCCTATGAGCGGTGTAAAAAAACAACAACAACACTTTCACAGTAAAAAGAAGGATGTTGAACAAACTGAAAATTATATTTCCCTAACTCTAACTCTCTTTGTTTGCGTTATCCCATTTTGTGTCAGGTTATTTATCATGTTGCCATGGTAACACTGAGGGCATCCCAGCCAGGCGGTGTATTAGTCTATTCAATTCTGACTGCACAGGTACCAGACCAGACCAAGTGAGGAAAACCCCTCTTGTACCGAATGTGTCAAACACTCCCATCCGATGTGGGCCAAGTGTTGCTCAGGGAAACCATCGCTCACAGTCTGCGCCGCCGTCAGCCATGTTGTCTGTTGCTGTAAGCTTGATGGATGCCACACACGTTGGGTGTTGGCCCTGTGAGGAACCTGGAGAAGGAGAAACAACCGGAGGTAAGAAAGATGACCTCAAGTGAAAAAACATTGAGCGTGTCCATCAGTGCGAGCTTATGTAGCTCAGTTTGTTGATTCCTCACTGCAGTCCGGGGGAAACAAACTGTCTTTTAATACTAAAGCTGTTTGAATGACATTGATTTATTGCTAGGTTATGTTTATATTTCCACACGCATAAGTGAAGAGATTTAACCCCCAAGACGCATCCAGCTAGGTTAACGTAAAAATACATTGTATTTCACAGTAGCACCACCTGCAGCACAGGAGTGGAACTTGAATCAAATTATTATACGTTGGCAGGAAATGTCAGGGGATGGGAAAGACTTCGGCCTTGTCCACACGTAGCAGGGTATTTTTAAAACGCATATTTCTCCCTCTCCGTTTATGGAAAAACTGGTGTCCGCACGACCTCGTATTTAAAAAAAAAGCATCCTCACCTAACCGCATAAATGCATTGGGAACTACAGTCATATGCATGCCAAACCTGTGGGCAGGGACTGTTACTAAAAATCTATCCAATCAGAATCATCCTCTGTCCTCCTGTCACTTCCGTAAAACAGAAAACATGGCGCCAGGCTCATGGGTGTGGACTGACAAGGAGGTGAAATGACTTCTAAACGTTGTTTTAGTATACAAAGTCAACAAGACGCAAGAAAATATCGTATGTTCTGACAGCATCCATGTTGTTTCTGATGTAAATACAGGTCGCGTGTGTGACGTCAACGTATAACCGTTTTCTCCAGATCTACACTTTGGCCGGAGGTTTTTAGTTTTAGTTTTTAGTGCCATATATTTGCGAGTGTGGATGATAGACCAAATTGTGGAAAAATTACTTCGTTTGAAGAGACACCCCCCTACGTGTGGACAGGGCATTAGTAAAAACCAACACAAATACAAATTGCTTCTATGTTCATTCATTCATTCATTTTCTGTACCGCTTATCCTCATTAGGGTCACGGGGATGCTGGAGCCTATCCCAGCAGACTTTGGGCGAGAGGCGGGGTACACCCTTGACTGGTCGCCAGTCAATCACAGGGCACATATAGACAAACAACCAGTCACACTCACATTCATACCCTAATGGACAATTTAGAGTTGCCAATTAACCTAACATGCATGTTTTTGGAATGTGGGAGGAAACCGGAGTACCCGGAGAAAACCCACACATGCACGGGGAGAACATGCAAACTCCACACAGAGATGCCCAACGGAGATTTGAACCCAGGTCTTCCAGATCTCCTGACTGTGTGGCCAATGTGCTAACCACTCAGCCACCGTGCGGCCCGTTTCTATGTTGCTATGTGAAATCAATGCGCCGAGGAAAGAAGTACTAGTAATGCTTAAAGTACAGCAAAATACTGTAAGTATTACATGTTATCATTCATTCATTCATTTTCTATACCGCTAATCCTCATTGCTGGATGTTTTTGGAGGTGTTTTTGTCTTTGTAGGCAGAACATGTGTGTCCAATTATGTACATTAAATAGCTGCTTCTTCTTAGCTGTTTTTATATCACTACAACACACAGAATTGAGAAAGACATGTTCATGCCTCACCTAAGAATTGTGGATAATGGGCAAAATTCCACCTAAAAAGTGCAATTTGATTTTAATTTTTAAACGTTGATTAGTGTTTCTGGTAGTGGTTAGGCAAGCAAAGAAGGCTTTGCTGGCCCTGGCACACCACTGGTTCTAATAATGTTAAAAACAATGTTTACATGGTTCCTCACACCATAAACAGGTGAGTGGAAGGTGCCCTCCCTCCCTCACTGATCAGGTGTACACTTCCTTTTTCATTCCTGTTTTGTATATTTCATATTTAGTATTTAATGTTATATTGTATAGATTGCATGTTTTTCACAATTATGCTTTGTGTTAACCGCTAAAGATCAGATCCTTATTTAGTTTTCACACAGAAATAATTGGTTTCCTGGTTTCTCATCAGTTTCTCTTTTCATTGAGGTGATTGGCTGGGGCACTGATATGGAGGCGCGCCCATGTGAGTGCAGGCCAGGTGCGGAACATTGCACCTGATGAGACTGATCCAAGTGGCACACGAGGGAAGGGCGATTTAGTTGGCAAGAATTTGTGGAATGTAAATATGGTGTTTTAATGGGTAGCAAACATAGGAAATTAGAATTGTAATTGTAAATATATGTGTGTTGATATAGGTAAATGTATTTTTGTAATGGAATAATAATGAATTGTGTGCACCGTCTCCACCCCTGGATTTGGGTGATTGGTGCTGGCTCCACTATTAGAGGGGGAATTATGAGAAGGCTGGTGGGATGGGAAGGTGAAACTCTATCACTCTGTTCTGTGAATAAAACGCAACTCGCGCCACTTCAAGATTCTGCTGTGTTTGTCAGCTCCTCAGACATGCTGGTCATCCTGGGCTGGTAAGAGGCCTTTTTAACAAATAAAATCTTACATTTGGTGTCAGAAGTGGGATTGTCGCCTCCAGTCTGAGGGCACAGCAGAACAGATATGGGACCTAAGAAGAAGCCAGAAGGAACTCCTGATGAAGGTGCTGCAGGTGGGGAGCTGGCAGCTGCCCACTCCAAAGAAGAGTTTTCTGGTATGGATTTGACCTCTATTATGTGCATGCTTCAGAAATGTCTGCAGTCTCAGACCGACCTGAGTAATCAATGGAACCGGGAGGCGGAGAGGCAGCTTGAACGATGGATGCAGATGCAGTTGCAGGTCAATCAGCTTAGTGAAGAGTCAAGCCCATGTGTTGTGTTTCAATCTCACACCGGTCTCACTCGACAGCAACAGGCCGAACAGGTACCAGTGTCCCGTACACTACGGGAACACACAGTTAGAGGCTGGGCAAAGTCAGTTATTCCCAGATTGGAAGACGGGGATGATATTGAGCAATATCTTACCACCTTTGAGCGTCTGGCTACTGCTTATCAATGGCCAGCGCCTGACTGGGCGGTAAGACTGATCCAATACTTGATGGGTAAGGTCCATGCAGCCAGCATATGTGGCCATGGCTTTTGAAAACTCATGTGACTACAAATGTGTGAAGGTAGGTGAAAGATGTGTATCAGCGATTCCGTGGGCCTGACCTACTGCCTGGAAAGACACTGCGGGAGTTCTACAATCGCCTTAAAGACTTGTACCAAAAATGGATGCAGAAAAAAGATGGATGGAGAAAAAAAAAAAAAGGAACAAGTGGGGGAAGTCCTTATTTTGGAACATTTTTACTATTTTTTGTCACCAGAGCTGAGAGTCTGGGTTAAGGAGCGCAACCCAGCTTCTGTACGGGAAGCGTCGGAGTTGGTGGAGAACTTTCTCTCTGCCAGACAAGGGCCTAAGACCTTCAGATTTGACCACCACTCCAAGGGCAGCCTCATGCAGGGTAAGTCTGTTGGCTCTGGTATGGGTGATGGTCCAGTTCAGGTGTTGGGGGAAGTTACTGCTAGGGAGAAAAATGGTAATATTGGCAAAGTTAAATCTCCCACAACGGTTCTAATTTGTTTTGCCTGTGGTCAGGAAGGGCACAAAAAGCCCGATTGCCCTATCAGAAAAGCCAAATCTGCTTATTTTGGTAATGCACCTCGACCAGGAAGGGAGGAGGTCCGGGGGGGATGTGCTGCAGGAGTCCTGGATCGGAAAAGAAGAGATGGCAACTAATATTCTGGCCTACGTCCTCCAAATGCGTGACAAGATGGAGCAGTCAACGTAAATGGTGCGGAGAGAGATGGAGAAGGCGCAGCAGGACCAGAAAACCTGGTATGATCAGATGGCAAGGCGGAGAGTCCTCGAACCAGGTCAGCAAGTACTGTTGTTGCCTACCTGGTAGGCCTTTTTAACAACTAAAATCTTATAACAGGTTTTTTTATGCTCTAACTAGGAAAATATCAATATTTGTATTGCTCTATGGCAAACAAGTTACCAGTAAGTGCAGTAGATTCTCACAAAACAAACAAGACCCAGCATTCATGATATGTGCAGTTAGTTTGCAGTTATTTCAGCAATTAGTTGAAAGGGGTGTGTTCAAAAAATAGCAGGGTGCCAATCAATCAGTGATCAATTTTGTTAAAAAAAACAGGTGTGAATCAGGTGGACCATATCTTAGGATGAGACCAGCATTTGTTGCATTTCTCTTCAAGACATTGTTCAGAAGAATTAGTTTAAAAAGTTGATTGTAGTGGGAAAAGCTAGTGAAGTCATGAAAAAAGCTTTTGGTTCAGCTAAAATCTCCAATGCCTTTAAAATGGAGCGCAAAACCAGAGACGCGTGACAGAAAATGGAAGATGGCTATCAAAATGGATCAAAGAATAACCTGAATTGCAAGGCTCAGCCAATGATTAGCTCCAGGATGATCAAATACAGTCTGGAGTTACCTGTAAGTACTATGACAGTTAGAAGACATCTGTGTGAAGCCAATCTACTTACAAGAACCCCCGTAAAGTCTGTTAAAAAAAAGGGGGGGGGGGGCATGTGCAAAAGAGGTTATAAATTGCCAAGGAACACATCAACTGGGCGAAAGAGAAATGGAGGAGCATTTTGTGGACTGATGAGAGTAAAATTGTTCTGCAAACAGTTAATGAGACGGCCCCCAAACTCCGAAATCAAGCCACAGTACACAGTGCAGACAGTGTAACATGGTGCTGCAAGCATCATGATATGGGCATGTTTCTTCCAAGGTGTTGGGTCTATTTATCACATACTATACCAGGGATCATGGATCAGTTTATGTCAAAATACTTGAATAGGTCATGTTGCCTTATGCTGACGAGAACGTGCCCTTGAAATGTGCGTTTCAACAAGACAATTCAAGCACACTAGTAACCCAGCAAAATCATGGTTCCAAACCAACAAAATTATTGTTATGGAGTGGCCAGCCCAGCTAAAACTTAACCCAATCGAGTACTTGTGGGGTGATATCAAAAATGCAGTTTCTGAAACAAAACCAAGAAATATAATGAATTGTGGAATATTGTTAAAGAATCCTGGAGAGGAATAACAGCTGAAAGGTGCCACAAGTTGTTTGACTCCATGCCACACAGATGTGAAGCAGTTATAAAAAACTGGTCATGGAACTACATCTTAGTTTAGTGATTCACAGGATTGCCAAATCCTAGAAACAAAAGTTTGTACAAAATAGTTTTGAGTTTGTAATGTCAACGGCACACATTGCTTTTTTTTTTAAACACCCCTTTAAACTAATATCAGTGATTAATCGGGTTAGTCACATTGGACTGCTATTATTTTGAACACTACTGTACGTATTTCTGCATCTTCATTACTTCTTCCAAATGGAAGTAAAGAGTTTGTTTGCCAGTGTTTATCTGTTGGTGTGTTTGTTTAAAATAACTCAAACTTCTGGATGGATTTGGATGTAATTTTAATGGCATATGGAAGAACTGAACTGACATTTTGTGGGGTGATCCGTATCACTGTCTGGATCCAGGAACTTTTGAAAGGATTTTTTAACATTGGGAAATAGGACTATTTGTCACGATTTGTTAGTCTGCGTGACCGATTGTCTTGTTTTCCTTTTTTGCCTTAGATCCTGTTTCTGTGATTCTATTTTGATAGGTCTTCCTGTTTTCCTTGGTTTGTCTGCCTGCTTTGCTTTTTCCCTATTAGTTGCACCTGTTGCTAATTTGAGTTTCCCTTCTATTTAGTTCAGGTGCGTTCCTCTTAGTTTTCGTCGTTGCATTATTTTGTGAACGTTTCCTTGCTGTTTATTTGCTGTTGCTTGTTTTTGACGCTGCATTGCAGCAATTATTATTTAAAAGAAGACATTTCTTTGACCTGCTGTTGAGTACAGCTCTCTGTATCCTCGGGGTCTTCGCCACCTTGCCAAAGCCGAAACGTAACACCATTTTCGGCATTTGTGCATAGAATTCCACAAATGGTCAGAGCACTTAAAATAGAGGACTTAAAAATACAGGATGAGTTTCCAAAAGACTCTACAAAATATCAAAGACTGATCAAAAAAATGTAGAATTATTATTTCGGTGTGAATCACAATATAATAAAAAAAAAAAAACACGTTGGTTGGTGTGGCAGCCATTTTCAGAAGAGGCATTTATTTCATTAGACAAACCCTGGAAAACCCATGATGTCCTCTTTACAACATTGCACTTTTCATCCCTATAGAGCAGGGGTGTCAAACTAGAATTCGTCGAGGGCCAAACTAAAGACTGAACTGAACTGATGACTGCCCTCAGAGGGCCACTTGTAACTGTCAGTATGAATGAATATGAATATCCAGTCCACCTCTCGCCCGAAGACAGCTGGGATAGGCTCCAGCATACCAGTGGCCCTAGTGTGGTGGAAAGTGGATACGTATGAATATAACCTCATGGTATTATTACACAATTGCCCGTGTATTTGATTATTAGAATTGATAGATGGCTTGCCAAGAAATTAGGAGTGAAGTTAAGGTCAAGGTGACAAGCATACATTCAAGTATTTTAATAACAATGAGAAAGAAAAAGCTGAATTGCCTTATTGACATATTATTCTTAGGCCTTTGCGTACCACATAATGGTGTGGTGGGCCACATTTGGCCCCCGGGCCTTGTGTTTGACACCTGTGCTGTGCAGTGTTTTGCCTTTGCCTTTGAAATAAGGCTGTGACTAAAGCACTTGTCACTTACAGAGAACACACATGCATTGTTGGGTCTCAATATCTTAACAGTGGTTCTCAAATAGTGGGGCGGGCCCCCCCTTGGGGTGAGGCGTGGTAAACTGTAAAGGGGGTTGCGAGAAGCAGGGAGTACTTCCAATGTTAGTTTAAACCTGCCAAGATGTCCACATTTATTATACTCAACATGCCATTTGACTCTTGAATACACTTCCCAGCTCTCCGTTTTGTTGCACTTTCCTGGTTTCAGTTCTAAGTTCAGTTTGTACACTACAGATAAATAGATATCATCTGTTGTCAATAGTGTTTCAAATGGGGGGGGCAACATTTTTGGCCCCTAGGGGAGGCGTGACAGAAAATAACCGAGAACCACTGTCTTAAAGTATTATGACAAGAATAACCTTTGTGAATAAAATGATTGGCAGCAAACCATAGCATAGCAAGCTTGCATAAAACAAAGTAAGCACGAGATCAATATTTAGAAGAAAAGTGGCTGTCAATTTAGCATGATAAATATTTGAACTGCTAGAGCGACTTTGAAAGGATGCGAGGCAGCTGTGCAGTCTAAGCGGTGAAAGACAACAAATACTATGCTTATCTGAGCTTGGACATCTTTTAAATATATCTTATCAGGGATGGACTTCTGCTTTCTAAACACAGACAAATCTCTTTTTTCCTCTCAGGCACAAAGTGACCTGTGAAGTAGGATTAAGCTGAGAGCTTACTTTGTCTGCTTGCTATATTTTGTGGTCTACCTGACATTGCATGTTTTGTTTACAAACACCTCTCACTATGATGTAATTTTAGAGGTGTACCCAATGAATTGGGCCATGAGTATACGCCAAAGTCTTTTCACGATGATAAAAGTATCCTCTTTGCTCCTCTTTTAAGTCCCCTGGAGCATATTTTCCACATGTCAAATTATTCCTTCAACACTTTGAAATATAATATCGGCAAAACTGTGGCCAAGTGGTGGGCAGTATTCACAGGCCTGTGGCCTCTTGGAATGTGTAATGACAGAAATTATCAGTGAGGCAGAATGAAGAAAAGAATGGCCTTGACTAATGCATAGAAACAAATGTGCACAAATGGCATCGGCAGAGGGGGGAAAAAAACCAACAGAGCATGCCCGTTTTGATGGCGCTTATCCCCAGAGAGGCTAGAAAGCTCAGCTGGGAGATAAATGTCCTCTTTTGGATTGTTCATCCACCGACACGTTGCGTTTGAAGGCTTGCGGTGCACATGTGGCTTTACCTACACCCAGCTTTCCACTGACGATACATACCAGGTGTTATACAGTACTTTAAAAGATACAGCTCAAGAAAAAACATATAGGTGAGAGGCTGTCTTTCCTGTGCAGCAGTATTGAATTTAAAGCTTCTTTAATCCATTGTGGCTCTTACTCTATGAAAACATTTTATAGAAGGTTTGATTTTATCCCAAAACATTGCAGAATTTGCAAAAATATTAGAGTAGTCAGTGTACAGATTGTATGGCAGTCTAGATGCTGAAAATGAGCCATCATTGGTAACAAAAGTGAGTACACCTTACAGTGGACATGTCTAAATTGTGTCCTTGGGAGTGAAAATTTAATGTGAGCACGGTTGTCATCTATCACTGCCCTAATCCTCATGGGCATGGAATTGATCAGAGCTGAGCTGCACAGGTTGTCCATGAAGACAAAGGAACACGGGTGGCGCTGGTGGATGCCCCACGGGTTAGCGATCAAAATCAGGGCTGGATGGGACATACTTGGCCCTCTCTATCACCTTGAGATTCCTCAGAAATGCGATTGTTATTTTGAAGACGTGTTTAGGCTCCAGTTTGGCGTAGTTTTCCAAAGGAGGGGCTCATGCTCTGCTTCACAATGTCAAAGTACATGTCGGACCTCTTGTCAATGAACTGTATCTCCCCGCTGCCAGCAGCACTCATGCAGCCCCAGACTATGACAATACACCACCATGTCTGTTTTATCTAGCTACTCACTTGTGTTGCCAACTATTTGGACATTAATAATCTATAATGTGATGCATGCTGTACACTGGCTATTCTAAAGTATATCCAAGGTTATATTCTAGTTTACTTTTTAGTGTTGTCCATTGAGAAGATATACTGTCATGAAAATGTGTGGTTATATGTTCCTACTCTGGGAAGACTTTCTAAAGTATGTTTGGGGGATTTCTGTCTGCATCCAGAAGAACATTTGTGAGATTAGAGGTCATTGATGTTGAACCTGCGAGTGGGGCCTCATTTCACACCATCTGTCAATCAAAAGTGAAGTGAGCATTATAATCTTTGGTAAGGCCGATTTTTTGTGATAAAGCTCAATATATTGTGCAGGTACAATGTACAAAAGACAGCCTTGGCCTATCTGCAGGGTGCCTGGTAGATGTCGACATTCTTGTGAAGTCCGTGTCACTCTTTTCCCTAATCACATTTCAATTTAATCAGATTAAGCATGTACAATACGGTTTTACAGCTTGTGTGGTCTCTTGGGGTAAAACCGCCACCCAAATCCTATGAATACCGCTTTTTAATTACAGGATAATACCTGTGGGATATTGTATCATTATTGTTTCTAATATTGTTAATATTTCGTTGACTGACGCTTGTGCGACATGCTTTGGAGATGCTGTACCAAGCCAGACTGTGGCAAACACACATGCCTAAACGGTGTGTCTCTCTCAAATATTTATTGCATTCTACACATTCCACACCAGATTCTGCTTGTCAAATGTCATCAGTAGCTTATGTGAAAAGATAGGGCCTATGCTGAGTTCATGAGACTTGGGTAATCACGCTACTGTAAAATATGTTGCCTTGCTAAGTGCTAATAAGCTGTTATTTCAAACCAGAGCATTTCCACTGAGAGGGAAGTGAGAGCAGAGAGTCTAAAGGGGAAAGTGTGAAAGATGATGACAGGTGTTGTTTCTGACGGCGAGGTCACTTTGATGGCATTGACCTCACGAGCGGCACTCACACAGCAGCCCAAACATCATAAATATATTGGCCGAATTTGGGTAGAAGTAGAGAAGGAGGCAGACGTAGCGTGTGACAGGCAACGTATGACCTCACAATCTGTCAAGATGGAAGACAACATGATGTTTGTCTTAGACTCATGGTGTCCACACCATTTTCAACACCCTATTAAAAAGATTTACTAATGATCGCGAGCGTAAAAATATCCCTAGAATATACTGATTACGTGTTTAAAATGACAAACATGCAAAGGAGACTAGACTAAAGCACTGTCTGTATTTTTTGGGGGGCTTGTTTACTATGTATGACATCTCAGTTTTGTCACGTTCTGGCGAGAGCATTGCGGCGATGATCCCAGGATGCGAGAGACAGGACCAGGATTCAGGTAAAGGAGTGTTTTAATAATTACTGCAATCCATTGGCAGGGAGAAATTAAAGCAGTTCTTCCGTACCAGCAAAGAAATTACAATAAAGGACAAACGACAATGCTCTAACACGAAAAGAAGTGCAGCTAAAAAATAGAAACTAAACACACTGACACGCAAACTAAAACCCAGAGCGTGAAAGGTTTACACTTTGTTTTTATACTTAATGTACTTTGCATATCAGTGTGATATTTAAGGAGTACTCCTACTTCATTATTACATGCTTTTAAATTATATTTGTTTAAATCCTCTAATTCAATTTTGTGTATTGTCCACATGTGACCTTCTTTCACATCCTGATTGGCTGTAATGGCTTTCAGTTCAATCCAATCCACTTTATTTATATAGTAAAGTTTATTAACACAGTTTCTAAAATGCTGCACAAGCTAGTAAAACCATAAAGAATAATGGGTAAAAGTACAAATAACTACAATAAAGGTTAGTTTGGTAAATGGAAACAAAACTTTATAACAATTTAACACATTAAATAAAACATACAATTATAGGTTTTAGAGGTCTTCAAATTACTTTGGCATGTGCAAACAAATCAGCCTTTGACTAATTCACCAAATACTATACATATGCCATCAGTCCATAAACATGAGCCTTTTTTTCCTTGTTTTGCCATTGTTGACGTATCTTTTCCAGATATGACTTTCTTGCACCTTTTGATTGGCTAAGTGATAAGTGAATTTACGCAAAGTAGAATTCCTTATCTTCTCTCTTCTTTTCCTTTCGGCTTATCCCGTTAGGGGTCGCCACAGCAAATCAATTGCCTCCATCTAACTCTGTCTTCTGTATCCTCTTCTCTTGCGCCAACTACCTTCATGTCCTCTTTCACTACATCCATAAACCTCCTCTTTGGTCTTCCTCTAGGCCTCCTGCCTGGCAATTCAAAACTCAGCATCCTTCTACCAATATATTCACTATCTCTCCTCTGGACATGTCCGAACCATCTCAGTCTGGCCTCTCTG
>QODF01000132.1:916274-973220 GCA_024372805.1 Oostethus manadensis | reverse complement strand
CCAACAGTAATCCAGTTTCCACCGGCACCCTGTCGGTGAACAGCACCGGTGGCGGGCGTTGTTAACCCGGGCCACGTCCGATCCGGTATGGAAGTCATTTGTTTGATTCGCATGTTCTGGTTTGGCAAAGTTTTACGTCGGATGCCCTTCCTGACACAACCCTCTGTATTTATCCGGGCTTGGGACCGGCACAATAAGACACTGGCTTGTGCCCCGTTGCGGCTACATTAATTCCTTATATGTAAATCAAATATTTTTAGAGCATAGAAAACCTGTTTACAACCTTCAACATGTGTTTTTTTCAAACATTAATAGTGCCCTGTAGGCATCAAATATCAACCCAACAGTAACATTTACATATTAACCAATATACTCGCCAATACTCGTGTGGGATTGAATAAATGTCTTCGGGACGTGTGGGCAGGAAGTGATGTCAAGGGTTCAGAGGTGCCTTTTAGCCAAATTACTGCCACAACAGTAGCCCCTGTTATTTTTATGATTATAATCATAATTGTTACTATTGTGCCTGTTAGATCATTCAAACCTGCAATAAAAGTCTGTTCCAGCAAGTCTGGTGCTTGTGTTACTAGTGACACCAAGCGACCAGTGTACAATAATACATTTAATTGTCTTTTAAATCCTTATACTGTATTTTAACTTAGCTATTCTTAAGCTAGAAGATGTTTAATTTAGGTCAAGTTTGCCTAAATATGTATTTTTTTTTTTTTACTTAATAGATCGTAGACAATGAAACAGTGATCATTATTGAATAATTAATTTAGGGAAAACTGCAATAGAGGTTCCGATGTTGGCCACACAGTCAGGAGATTCGATGGAGATAGAGATTCAAATCTTCCAAATCGGAAGACATGGGTTCAAATCTCCATTTGGCATCTCTGTGTGGAGTTTGCATGTTCTCCCCGTACATGCATGGGTTTTCTCCTGGTACTCCGGTTTCCTCCCACATTCCAAAAACATGCATATTAGGTTAATTGGCGATTCAAAATTGTCCATAGGTATGAATGTGAGTGTGAATGTTTGTCTACTGTATATGTGTCCAGTGATTGAATGGCAACAAATCCAGTGTGTAATCCACCTCTCGCCCTAAGGAGGATAAGCAGTATAGAAAATGGATAGATGGAAAACTGCAAAAGAGTGAGAGTGCGATGTTCAAACCGCAAAGTAAAATCGAATGTATAGCCTTTCACGTAGGAGTGCTACAATTACAGTGCCACCTATTGCTTTGGCATGGACTTTACAGCCCTGCAGATGTATAACAATTTACACATTAGCGCCCAATCCACATTTTTCCTTCATTTTGATACTGTAGATCTATTATACAAGCATTCATCAGCCTGCAAACGTATTTCTATGTGCATGATTGCTTTTTGCTTAATTCGTCAATGATGTACATGTGTCGTCTCCACACATCACTTTCATTCACTTTCTAATTGGCCAATATAATCTTAGTTAGTTGTCGTTGCACAGCCTATTGCTTTGATAGGAATAGTGCAACCTGCAAAATACAGTACAGACTACATGCATGATTCAATGTTTTCCCTCAATTTGATACTGTATATCTTTGTCTTTTCTTCCATTCTGCTTCCAAGATTTTCTTCCATTTTCAAAGGTCTTAAAAAGGCAACGGAGTCATGGCTTATAGTGACATTTTGGCATGTCTAAGTATCAGATGCCAGCTATCTTAGCTGTGCAATAATACAATAGCTCTGCAGTAGTTCATGCTTTAAGAGCTGCGCTAGTCAGTGTATTACAAACCTGGGCTTTTGGCTTACTGGCTAGCGTGCTAACTCTAGCCATTGGGATGTTTGGTCTTGGGATAGAGCTAGGGAATATGCAGGACAGAACCCTGTGAGATGACCATCGTCACATTGGTGCCGTGACCCGGATGAGATGGGGATTTAGGGGGATGAATGTGACTGATTCCAGCTAGCTTCGCTGTAAGATAAGTCAAGTATAACGTCACTCCTCAATACCTTGACAGCCGTGCTGGTTAGAAGTCCGGCCTTGGCCACCTTTCCTTCATCCTCTAATTGGTTATGGTCGTAGAACTATATATTGCAAATAGATAGACATGTGAACATGTTACATGGTTGAGCACATACTAGAAACAGTATCTTGTAGTACCAGTAGAAAAGCAACAATGACGAGCAAAGATGGTAGAGGACCTTGCATTGGAAATGGGGCATTTGAAGTAGTCATGACATAAACAACCACAGTGCCCACCACTGGCTAGAATGCTTTCCTACACCACACCTCTATCAGCAAACACCCTTTTCCCAAACCCCCACCAGTGACTGTATCAGTGATGGAGTGCCCTAACAGGTCAGGCCAATGCAGTTGTGGAGCCACATGGAGGATTTATTAGAACCAGATGGCCTGCGCTGCCTTACACGATGGGATGATGTGAAAAAACATACTGGTCTGACTTCTCTTCAGGCCTTGCTTGCGCTGGGGGAACCAATAGCGGCCGGTCCACCCATTTCCTTTCCTTGCCCTTCCCAGGCATGTCAGAGAGGAGCCAAGCCAAAAAAGAGGAAAAAAAAAGACCTGCAGTAGCATTTGCACTAAATGGCAAAAGAAAAGGTGCGTGGTTAAGTGAAAGAGGGATGGTTTTGAGCCAAGAGATTAAAAAGACTCGCAAATAAACAGAATGATACCATATAACAAAGACTTCTAAAATTCCCTTGACATTGGAGTCCAATGGGCATCAGTGTCACTCTTTCACTGAAATGTTTTGGTCATTTTGTTTACTTTCACCTAGCACAAAAAGTATTGTTATTTTGGTGCTTGGTTTGTTTGTCAGCATGATTATGCAAATCCATTAAACTCTGGTGCAATTATAGATAGATACAGCAACTATTTTCTGTTTTTACTTGATGCATTGTTGTTCATATTTTATTATTTAATATTATTATACATCTTACATCCTCCTCCATTCACAAAATAATGCAGGTGTGTTTTGGAATGTTTATTGTCCACAAACAGACATTCACCCAAGAAACCAATATTCTGATAAAACTAATACAGCTCACTGTTTTTATCTTATCCACTTGTCTGTCTGCTTTCGGCAGGGCTGTCTAGCTGTCCTTTCACATTCATAATAATAATAAAAGAATAAACATTAAACATACAGTATGTGTTCAAACTCTCTTCTTGACTCTGTTGGTCAAGGGCTGGGTTTCATTGTGGAGGGGTTTTTACAGCTTTCAGATGTGCATGACCCGGAGATACGAAGGTGGAGCTCACTACCGCTTCAGCTTTGTTGATGCTTTAATTACAGAATAACTGCGTGATGTAAGAGACACTTAAATGCGCATCCTTACTGACTAAATATATAGACCATATCTAGGCCTGTCACGCTAATTGATCGACTAATCGAACACTAAAAAAAAAAGTCAGGCAATTTAGCTGGCCTTAACAAATTGACAGGTGCTTGCGTGTTTGTTTTTTTTCACTCTCCTCTTAAGTGCACAGGCTGGATGACTAGAGGCTTCACTCTGCACATTGGTGAAGGTTTCATGTTGGACGCTGGATTCGTCTCCGTCGCTGTTAATTTCACTTGCATGTTCACTTTGCATGGCATGTTCAGCTCCGTAACAGCAGCGGTTCACCACCCTCACTGTGCCCAGACAGCTCTCTCATGGTGAGGGATCACTCATTCACAGCTGCATGTCTTCACAAACACTAACCAAGCCCTCTCCTGAAGTAAACATGTCCAGGAGGCAAACGGACACATTGGCTAAGTCGAGAAAAACATTGATACTCTTACTCGCCACCACACGTGTGCAGCAATAGCTAGTGAAAGCTAGCTAGGTTTGCCTGGTTTAGCAGCGCATGCTAATGCGACTGTGTGTGTGTGTGTGTTCGGGTGCACGCGCCAGTATCAGTTGTGCTTTAATGCTTGTTAATGTAACCCAGCATTTTAGGTTAGGTTTTGTGAAATAGAGACAGTAGGCACGTGTTTTCAAGATGCACTCCATGGCTACCCCCCTTGCCATAATCCAAATTTTCAATAGTGCGTAGAAAATAAGAATGTTATAAACATAGTTTGCATTATTTTGCCATGTAACTAATGAAAAAATGCCTCAAAAATGTAGTCAATCATATTGATTATCGACAATTATCGTCCAGCAAAATTTATTGTGACAAGCCTAACCATATTGTTAAATTGTCAGGACGGATTTCTTCTATTGTGTGCAATTAAACAAAACCGGTTACCACAGGTGCTAAAAAGATGGCGCTCAGACAGATACAATGAGCGTCAATAGAACTGCTGAACTGGACTGAACTGAAATAAAATTACTACAGCTTCTGCTTGGACATCAAGTAGCAAGCAGCTGTTTACCTCACTCTCTTGTGAAGCTGCGAACAATAAGGAAAGTTAGATTGCAGGGTTTAAGGTGTGCTTAATTTGTCTGAGGAATGTATTTTCTCTCTTGGTAATTTGATTCACAATAAAACAATTCACTCCTGACTCACAAATTGTATGATCCTATTGTCTCAGGAAGTAACCATCTGGATAAAAAAACAAGCAACTTTATTGGTAGAGGAATTTATTTTGTCTCTTGTCCATATAAAAATACGATAAAACCATTCCACTGGCTGAAGATTTTTTTTTGTCATCATATAAGATAAATTGCATCATCCTGAACACTTCTGTTTGTTAACTCTATTGTCCAATAGTGACTTTTGCGGCTTACATATAAGATGATCGAGTGGAATGGTCTGGACCATACTGGTGCCCAACAATGTTCCCTTGGATGTTCTTTTTCAACATCTGAACCCCACAAACAACATGAAGTATTACAGAAACTACATGTATAGCATGATTCATTCTCTCCCCTGCTCATTAAGTCGTCTTGCTTCTGATCCTTCGCAGGGACCAGAAAGGATTGAGAATTCTTTCCAAACAGGTGGAGAAACTTATGAGCATGGGTGAATTTCCTAACAGGCATAAAAATGCACAGCAAGAAAGGCAACACAGCCGTCTTATTAGGAGCATCTGGCATTCTCTCTTATGTGTATTTAGGTAAGTACTGTAGTGGAATATTATTAAATAATATGCATTACATCATTTTGTTTTGGATGCCTTGCATACCCCCTACCTGGGGCGGTTCTTCTGGGGGGACTGGGAGGGCGGTATACCCCCGGCCAGGATAGAAGGCGGGACCTATAAAATTATCTTGAGCTTTATTTGGGTTTAAAGGGCCCGGTCATTAGCCCCTCCCCTGGCCCCGTTCTGATTTGTTTTGCTACTGCCCCCTACCTTTGTGACAGAAAATATAATCTAAGGCTACTCAGGGAAATCTCCTGTGACATCATTCATCTGTGTTTGTTTTGCCATGACAAGTGCATACATCATGCAAGTAGGCACATTCAGGATTTACTCTGCTTGAGTGAGAGGTGTTTTCTTGACACAGAAAGAGGTCAGAATGACGACTACTGCTACTACTACTAGTGTTTCATGGACAGTTATACTAATTGAAGACATGAGACTGGTAGTCCAGCATGAACCATCCTGTCAAAGCAGGGTGAGGTGTCTTGATGGGGTTCTGTTGTTTCCTCCTACAGTGCAGGGGTCCAATAAGTGTGTATTTTTTACTTGATCCTGTCAACTGGACAACAGAGAACTCAAATTGCAGTGACTAGTGTGCAGACCTTTTCCAAGGAAAAACAATCATAAACATGTCCATGACTTGTTGGATGGAAACATTGTGACTCTTTGGGTGATACTGATCCATTTCAGTCCTACAGTGGCGACAATGTGCATTCCAAGGTGAGTACCAACTACCACACACTCCGTAGGCAATTTTCGCCACCATAGCTCCATCTGCTAAATTTTGTGGGTTACTTTACCAGTTTACCACAATGCAAGCAGACCATAACAACAAAAAATAAATTAAATACATCCTGCACCTCTATCAAGATCTGCATCTAAATGGAATGGTTTCTTTCTTTGGCCTATGCCTTTCTACAATTTAATGGTTACTCAGTTCCAGTTCCACTAGCTAACTTACTGGCTAAGTAAAATCTTAAACAACTAGAATGGCACGGCAGCAGTCTTTGACCGTGGCCTAAATTTCCTAAATATATCATTTCCACTCTGGTTATATAGGCCAGGGGTCTACAACCCGCAGCTCTTCTGTCTTTTTTTTACACCTCCCTTTGTTCTGTATTTTTTTAACACGAAAGTGAAGGTAATGTGCATTTTCAAAATATGTTGGTAATATCCAACAAACCAAAAAAGTCAGTGAATGCATGTGGACTGTGTTTCGACTAGATGAGCAAAGGCAGGGAGACAAGACAAAGATGTCTTGTTGAGTGTCGTAGCCTTGTGGTAAGCCATCCATGCCAATTATTTCATCCCTAAAAATAAAATATAATGTAATTTAAAGAGACATATTCCTTTGCCCTCACTGCCAATGACGCTGGCTTACCCATGTGCTAGATATGTGGTGAGAACTTAGCACAGAAAATTAAACATTGAAAGACAATTTTCAAAACAAGTGTAACACGAGTGCCAAAACCGTGTTGCCGTTCATTTCACTCTTTGATTTGTGTGTTGTGCGCGCCCCCGTCACGTGACTGTGATTAACAAATCTGCAGCCTATATTACGTGCTACGCGGAAGCTGCTTGAGACGCATGAGAGACACCCCACAAACTTTGTTTGCTACAGAAACACTGTAAATATTGTATTTTCCATATTTTTCTTTTCCAGAATGGAAATGAAGTTCCTGTTGCGGGGCAAACTGGAACTGCTTTGGACCCAAAATGTCCCAAGAAATTGACTGTTGCATACAAAGAATGGACTCATTAGACTTGAATAGCATCACATGTGCCAAAAGGGCTCATTGGGTCCAAGTGCATGAGGGAAGTCACCATTGCTGGTCAACACTGTCACTGCTTATTTGACCTTACCTATGGTCACGAGTTATGGGTCATGAGCGAAAGAACGAGATCGCGGATACAAGCGGCGGAAATGAGTTTCCGCCGTAGGGTGGCTGGACTCACCCTAAGAGATAGGGTGAGGAGCTCGGCCATCTGGGAGGAGCTCAGAGTAGAGCTGCTGCTCCTTCCCATCGAGAGGAGCCAGTTGAGGTGGCTCGGGCATCTCATCCAGATGCCTCCCGGGTGCCTCCCTGGTGAGGTGTTTCGGGCATGCCTAGCCAGGAAAAGTCCCCGGGGAAGTCCTAGGACACGCTGGAGGGACTATGTCTCACAGGTGGCCTGGGAACGCCTAGGTGTCCTCCCGGTGGAGCTGGAAGAGGTTGCAGGAGACCGGGAAGTCTGGACTTCCCTACTGAAACTGCTTCCCCCGCGACCCGGAACAGGATAAGCGGAAGAAAATGGAATGGGAAAAAAAGCTCAATGAAACACCTGGTGTGTTCTCTCATCATGATCATGACTTTGGGAGAACCGGCAAAGTCCAGCACAGTATAATGTTGCATGACGAGACTCCATTAAAGCACCGCCCGCGTCCCTTTCGGCCACAAGACATTAAGGCGGTACGCGGGCACTTGCGAGATCTTCTGCAGGCTGACATCATTAGAGAGTCTGAGTTTCCTTTCTCGTCTCCCATTGTTGTTGTGCGTAAGAAAAATGGTGATGTACGTTTATGCATTGATTACAGAAAGATAAACCTGGAAACCATAAAACACGCCTATGCCCTTCCTAATCTGGAAGAGTCTTTTTCGGTGCTTACTGGGTCAAAGTGGTTCAGTGTTCTGGACCTCAAGTCTGGCTATTACCAGATTGAGATGACCGCGTCCGTCAAGGCAAAGACTGCGTTTGTTACCCCGTTGGGGTCTTGGGAATTCAATCGCATGCCGCCGGGTGTAACTAATGCTCCCTTGATCTTTCAACAACTTATAGAAAATTGTATGGCTGACCTTAATCTGAAACAAGTCCTTTGTTCTTGGATGATCTTATTGCTTTTTCCAGCACACTGGAAGAGCATGAAGAACGCCTGTTACTTGTTCTTCACAGGCTGAAGGAATATGGTCTCAAGTAGTCCCCGGAAAAATGTAAATTCTTCCAAACCTTGTGAGATACTTGGGCCACATAGTTTCTGAGGAGGGAGTTCAGACGGATCCCTAGAAAATCAGTGCTCTGAAGTCCTGGCCAATTCCACACACCTTGAAAGAGCTGAAATCCTTCCTTGGCTTTGCCGGATGTTCTCGTCGGTTCATCCGTGGCTATGCAGCCATTGCTAAGCCACTCAACGATTTGACAAGGAACTATGCTCCAGTGCTCAACACTAAGTTGAAGAGGTCTAACAGCAAAGCACATGATGTGAAGCAACCCTTTGGCGAAAGGTGGAAGCAAGCTTGTCAGCATACTTTTGGATCTTTAATTGATCATCTGATATCTGCCCCGGTACTTAGATTTGCTGATCCAAAGAGGCCGTATATCCTCCACACCGATGCCAGTATCACCAGGGTCGGTGCTGCCCTGTATCAAGAGCAGAACGGTCATCTGCGGGTCATTGCATATGCCAGCCGTGAGCTATCAGCGAGTGAAGCTTGGTATCCAGCGCACAAACTGGAGTTCTTGGCGTTGAAATGGTCTGTCACAGAGAAGTTTCATGATTATCTGTATGGAGCCAATTTCGTTATGGTTACTGAAACAATCCCCTAACATATGTTCTTACGTCAGCCAAGTTGGACGCGTCGCATCGTTGGCTTGCTGCACTGTCCACTTACACCTTCACGCTCCAGTACTGGACTGGAAAGCAGAACCAGGACGCTGATGCATTGTCTCGCCCTCCACATAACTCCTTTCCTGACACTTCGTCTGACGCAAATCTCATCCATCAGTTCACTCAAGAGCACCACAGTGAACTTAATTATGAGGTCGCACCCGAAGTCATTGCTGCCGTCTGTCAAAGCTGCCTTGCCAGAACTTGCTTTCTTTCCGCCTCTTTCAACATTCCCGCCGTAGCTCTTATTGAGTCCTTGAGTACTTCAGCCAGAGCCATTTCCAATTGTTACATCGACGAAAATCAACATGGGCTGCCTGTTGTACCTTATTTGTCTCTGCAAGACCTCAAGACCAAGCAAAGGTCTGACCCCACGATTAGAGAGGTCATTTATCAGATGGAGACTGAGTAAGTGGTCCCTCCGGCGGCTAGACAAGATCTCCCAGAACTTGCACTTCTGCTCTGGGAGCTGAACCGCCTTAAGTTAGAGATGATGTTCTGTACAGAAGGAGACAAGATGGTGAAAATGTACAACTGCAACTTGTCTTACGAGCTTAAGAGCTGAGGTCTTCAGTCTTGACATGTCTCCATAATGATATGGGACATATGGGCATCGAATGGACATTGGATCTTGTCCGGTCTAGATTTTTCTGGCCACGTATGTCTGATGTCGAGACCAAGATCCTGACCTGCGGCCAGTGTGTGAGGAGGAAGACCCCGCCTGAGAGGGCTGCACTGCTAGTTAACATTGCCACCACTCGTCCGCATGAGTTGGTCTGTATGGACTTCCTTTCCCTTGAACCAGACCAAAGTAACACCAAGGATATTCTTGTGCTCACAGACCATTTCACAAAATTTGCCGTGGCATTACCAACCCCCAACCAGAAAGCACGGACAGTGGCATCTTGTCTGTAGGAAAACTTTGTTTGTTATGGTTTTCCTGAACGCCTTCATACTGACCAAGGTCCCGATTGTGAGTCTAAACTCCTAAAGGAACTTTATGAAGTTTACAGTGTACACTGTGAGGCCTGAGGAAGATGTTCATGCTCCAACTCGAACATTCCATCGTGATCTCTTGCTCACATGTGGGTTCCTTTCTGCCACGGCTCATCACAAACCTCCCGAACAGTCACCTGCTTGTAGACCAGTTACTCGTAGTCAACGGCAAGTTGAAATCGCCACTGACCTACTGGATGAAGAGTGGGAATTTCCTCACCACGCAACTATATTACTGGAAACATTCAGGACTGAACATGTTATTCCCTGTGTCACTATGGAGCCACCTTTGACACACGATTTCCAAGGTCCAGCTCTTGAGTTTGTCGGTCCAGAGCCAGCTCCTCTGCCTTACCACCTGATACGTCCTTTACTTCTATGGAAGTCACATCACCCCCTTCACTTGCAATCAACCCAGTGCACCTTTCCTTACCAGTTTAAGCAACGTATATGTTACACAAGCACTCAGCTTTTTATGAAAAGTACACAACTGCAGACGAGCCTACGAAAACGATTTCGGAACTCCTTAGCGCAGCAAACAATTTCAAGAAGTGAATGAGCCCTCCAGTGCGCAATCTGCACTGATCTTGTGTTTTCAGCGCAGTGCAAGTTCTTGCTGCCCAGCAAGATAAAATCCAACCTGACCTGTTAATAAACATATAACAATTTATTCTGTACCATTATGCAATGCCAATTTGTGAGTGACTGGCGACAACAAGCGGTAACAACATTTAACATGATAAACACTGTCTGGCCAATGATGAGATCATGTATTGGCTTGTATTTCCAATAACAAAGCTAAATGCTTGCTAACTGGTATTGTGGTGAAACTAATGGGCAGTGCAACATCCACTCACCAAGCCAAAGTAAAACGTACTGTGTCGGTTTTATTTTAAGCTATTTTTCTCATTAAATTTATTACTAGAGTGATTTGAGTGCTCCGCGCGGAACAAAAGTCCTGACCGAGTTTCTGCATGGACGCCTCCAAGTGTCAGACACTACTGACTGATGAGGAGGAACGCTACTAGATCAATCATAGCAAATGCCAGCGAGAAGGCTGAGCTGGAAGACCCTCCCATCTCACTACGGATTCCCTGTTAAAATTACAGATGGACAAAGGAAAGCGGATAAATCCAAAGTTGTGTGTCGACATTTTTCCACGGAGATCGGGTTTGCGAAATGTTGTCACTGCAACCAAGGTAACCACGGTAACCACGGTACACTGTGCTTTCTGCAGAAAATGTGGATTAGTTTGTTTTTTTAGCCAAAAATTTGAATAGTTACATTTGTCATATTCGGGCTGTTGCTGCTTAGTGTTCAAAGTTTACAGTTTGAACTTGTTAACTTATATTTTTATACATTTTGTATATTTTTAAATGCAACATATTTTATTATTTTTCTTTTAAAAAAAAAGTATTTGTAATATCGTGAAAATGGTCGCTTTTAATTAAAAATACATATTGTTTGCATTTTTTTTTAAATAAAAACATTTGAAGTCATTTTTTCTGCCTTTTTAGTACTGGAAATGAACCGAGCACTTCGAAAAACTGAACCAAAACAAAATAAAATTTTAGTGTACAGTTACATCCCTAATTGTGTGGCGTAACTGCATGTTTTACTGCCGTGCTTTTATATTAATGGCGGGATGTACCAGATTCAGGAAGTGTTGCGCCGAGTTTGTGTTGCTGAAGAAACCAGAAGGTCGATTGAGAGTTTGTTTGTTTTGTAGACAACATACAACAATTATGTAATCAATTCCATGTAAATTTGCAGCATAAAATAGTGCCACAACAAGTTGTATTAAAACAGAAAAGTGAAATGTGAAATAAAGGTATTTCATATTGAAAGTATCGTTTCAGCTACAGCTTTGTGTAACATTGCCTACACAAGCACCTGGGACTTCGGTTAGTTGAATTCTGTTGTTGAAACAGGTCAAATTTAAAAAAAGATAGAAAAATTAAAATGTTCTAAAGTGTGTAATGCTTTGCTGATCCAGACGCTTTTTCCTTACAAGAAAAGGAGGCACAATTTAGATGGTAAAGGTTCACCTTGATCTAGGTGGTAGTACACTGATTGCTGACTAGCACTGGGTCCCAATGCAGCAATGCCTTTGCGCACCTCTAGCCAGAAAATTAATTTATTTCCTGGCCCTCTGCAGGACAAAGTTAAGTGGAAATTAGTTATGTGGATTTTACTAGAAGTACATTGCAGACCATCATGGATAAATAATCCTAATTTGTACACGTTGTGCATATGATTTATGTTCGTTACTAATAGCAGTAGTGTACAGTGAGGACCAGTAAAGCCTTCTCTGCTGACCACCTGACTACCAGCAGTACTAACCAACATTTCAAACGTAAATTGTAGTATTTGGTCCAATAAATGATATTAATTTATTTCCAACAGTTTATTCTCTTCATTTTGTAGCGTGTTTCTTGGCTGTAATGCTTCAAGTAGTGTATGTTACATTTTGGTGGTGAAAAAAGTTCTTGCCGTGCCACTGAAGATCCAGGTATCAAATGCACTGGCCTCCAGTGACTAATGGTAATTATACTGGTAAAATAAATGAAAGAAATTGTTAAAATTTTCAAAATTTGTGATACCTCTATATAAAGTTCATGCTATTTTTTTACATAATACAGCTAGCAGTATTTACACATTTTTGTACACAATTTGCTGTGGCCACTCATGTCATTTATTATATTTATGTATTCATTCATTCATTTTCTGTACCGCTTATCCTCATTAGGGTCACGGGGATGCTGGAGCCTATCCCAGCTGGCTTTGGGCGAGAGGCGGGGTACACCCTGGACTGGTCGCCAGTCAATCGGAGGGCATATTTATGTATTCATTTATGGAACTCCTGAAAAGCGTTCTGTTTGTGTTTGCACTTGGCACGCAATTTGTGACTGAAAATGGTACACATTGACACAAGATGACCATGCTTTTGCACGCTTATTTACACCTTGTCAAGTACTGTTTACTTCTAGTACATAACAGTAGCACGCGCAATGTGCTTGGTTTCAGCATAGCTTTGCATTGTCACCACCACTTCCCACATATGTGAAGCAGTCGGGACAATATTTGGTCTCGTCGTGTCCCGCTTGACACCACACAACAGCGGGTATCTCCCCTAGCTTCATTAATTAAGCTGTTTGCAAGAGACCTGCAACATGTTGAACTCCAGAAAACAAGCTCATGCAAAAAAGTATGATGGCAGCTGAAAAAAAGAAAAGAATGACCAAAGAGCAGGAAAGAGGCTATAAACTAAAAGAGGGACATTGTGGGATAAGGAACTGTGGACTAAAAAACATTGCTTTGGGCATTATGACCACTTATTAACAAAAACTCACAAGGAAGATCCAAGAGGCTACAGAAATCACTTGAGAATTCCCCCAGACTTGCTCTAAGAGGAGCAAGGGGAAGGAGGGGAAAAGGATAACCCACTCATGTGAATGAGACACGTTTTGAAATGCACCACTCGCATTATTTCTGCGGTGCGTTCAAGTTGTGTTCGCGACTATTCATGGAAATTATGCGTGACACAAATTATGAACATTTCAACATTTTCTTTGCGCGTCGGGCAATATCTGCCGATGCCTCACTTTCGTTATAAGTAGTGAGAAATTAAAGGAAAAAAGCCACATCTTAATGTTGCACAAAGGTTACTGTAGGATCTACACCAAATTTGAATGCGGTCTTTCTTGACTCATGCCCCAGCTTTCCACCGAGTTTTGAGAAGTTCGACTGAGTCGTTTATACTCAATCTTGTAAAAAAAAAAACTATGGAAACATGATCCCAAACTTACTATACAGTATAGTGTCGCAAGAACGTTCCCCTCCATTCACATTGTATTACATTTTATTAAGCAAACATTCAGCAGCAGTCTCAAGAATTTGTGCAGCTCTGATGCAAAGACAAGCTGTGTTCAGCGCTAATGGATCATGAAAGGTTTCATGCAGGAGCTTTACAGTGACGGAGATGATATCATGGGGTTTGGTTCATCCATCTCCAATGCATTTCCAAATCTTAGTCACTGAGCAAACAAATCCTTTATTTGCTCGGGAGTGGCTCATTAAAGTAGACATTTTTCCATTGTCTGGACAGGAGCTCTCTTAATTAAAGCGTAAGCTGCATGTCAACACTTCCTATGGTGTGCAGAGTGAGATAAGACAGTTTCGTTCTCATGTCACAATGGGCGAGACACATTTGAAGAGTGTTTCCCAGAGTTCTCTTGTGTTGGAACCTTCTTCTCCTTATGTGCGTATATCTACACTCAGGGTTTCCGACTTGGAGCACCACCCTCTTCTTCCTCCTCCTTCAGTTTGCGAGTGGCAGCTAGCGAGCAGATTAGCTGCTGCTGTGTCTATCTGGTGCTGACAGTTCACACAGGCCTTTTTTTCCACTGCCTCTGGGCATATCAACACCGTGCTTCCCTTCTCAGAGGGCTGTATCTCCTGGCCTGAGGGCAAAAAATGTACAGGAACAATATTTGTGTATAGTGTGAGCAGTGACAGCTAATGTGTCAGCTAATGACGTGCTTTATTTAATATTTGAAGTTGTTTCAGCACATCTTGAGGTCATCAACAGCATCCATCATCAATCACTACTCCACCTGCAATCATGCAAGCATCATCACTAATTGAACAGCAACAGTCAGACTGATGAAGTCAAGTGACGCTTATGTGTTACAAGGTTGTCTCTCCACAGTGGAATGTTTGGACATGGTTATTTGTTGTAGTTTCATTCCTTCCAAACTTTGGTTGCTTTGTGTGCAAAGTGACATCACATTTTCGGATTTTTAAAAATACCCATTTATACTTCTGTTCAAGTTCAATAACCGGTATTTCAAAAACGATTTCATGTTGCTATCTATATGTGCCCTGCGATTGACTGGCGACCAGTCCAGTCCGCCTCTCGCCCGAAGTCAGCTGGGATAGGCTCCAGCATACCCGCAACCCTAATAAGGATAAGTGGTAAAGAAAATGGATGGATGGATGTTCTTACAGGTTCCCTATGATGTGGGTTCAGGTACAGTAGAAAACACTAAAACACTAGAAGTAGATTAAGTAGTAAGTATTTTTACTTTTTAAAATTACATTTGTCTTAAGTTTTCCTGCCAAATTCTATCCATTCATTCTTTTTCTATACCGCTTGTCCTCATTAGTATCACGGGTACGCTGTAGGCTAGAACCAACTGTAAATGTTTGTATCAATTGTATTGAAGACCCAGGACACGTTGGTGAGACTATGTCTCTCAGCTGGCCTGAGAACGCCTCGACAAAGTGGCCGGGCGGAGTTAAGTCAGGGCCTCCTTGCTTAGGCTGCTGCCCCCGCAACCCGACCTCGGATAAGCAGAAGAAAATGGATGGATGAAAGAAGCCCTGATGTTTTCCCAGATATTTTGCATCAGTACAGTAATCCTTCATCTATTGCAATTAATTGGTTCCAGACCTGACTGTGAAAAGCGTATTTCCGCAAAGTAGGATTCCGTATTTATGAATGGAATATTTTTGTTGTTCGAGCATAAAAAACATGTTTACGGCCTTCTAAATATGATTATTAATATCAACAGAGACCTCTAGACATGAAATAATATAACATGAAATCACCTTTACACTTGTATTACCCAATATAGTAGATATAATAATAGGGAATAAAGCATTGCTTGTGCAACATTGGGAAAGTTTCTTTTAGTTGCTCCTTGTTTTACTTCCAGGATTTTGTGCATTGGCTAATGTAGCATTACTGACACTTAGTGACCAGTGTAGAATACTACATATCAATGTGTCTTTCTGTGCGTTTTCAGAATGTTTTATATGTACTTCACTTCGTTTAGTCATTTTATGCTTGAAAATGCTTAATTTAGGACAAAAGTATGTAACATGCATTTTTTAGACAAGTAATAATCCGTAGACAACAAGAAAACAGCTGTGATTAATCAATGTATATATTTTTGAAAAAAGGTGTGATTTCTTTTCCTTTCGGCTTATCCCTGCTAATCCTTTCATTGGTAGCCACTGCGGAATTCTAAGTGTGATCTGACAAGGGATAACTATATGTAAAAATCTAGGGATCTTCGAGAAATGATTTTCATAGTCTAATCTGATTTGTTAGATTTAGTCCATACTTTTTTGTTTGTTTTAAGAGCACAGCTAATCAGGAGCCCTACAAATAAACACATCTCATTAAAGACTTTTACCACCTCATAGAAAAAGGCTAAACCACACAGATAAGCAGATAAAAATAGTAGGTGTCTTAATTTATTTAGCTGCACAGAAAGGTGAACAAAACCGAAACACATTCAGTGTTGGCAGGTGGGCCTAATTAAATTGGCATAATAGCCTTAGACCTTTTAAATCATAGGCCATGTTGGTTGTTGAAGAAGCTGCTGACACCTTTAACGTTCTGAAAATACTTCAAGACCTTTAGTTATATTTTAATAGCTGTTATAAACTAATAAGTCCCCTAATATTCGCGCTCACCTTGGCTCATTGAATGGGGTGATTTTATTCATGTCCAGTAACTACAGGTGTTTTGTGTTTTAACACACACCCCATTTTCAATTTTTTGAATACACTAATTAATGAATGAATACACTAACCGTGACCCTAATCAGGATAAGCGGTATAGAAAATGAATGAATGAATAATTGGGCTGATTTTGTGTCACGATATGTTATTTATAACTAAAACAAAGACATTCTATGTAAAAATGTATATGTAGTTAGAATTTTCGTACAACTTGACCGCAAGGTTGACAGTCGAGAATCAGACTATTCCAATCGATTCGAGTAGATTATTGTACGACACACTCGTACAAATCAATCAAAAAATATCAGTCGACAACAGCTGTGATGCAAAGTATTATAAATAAATTAGTTTACATGGGGTTTTTTTCAAATTCATCTGTCCATGCCCCACCTACAATGGGTCCACATTTAGGTCTAGGCCCAACAGTTGAGAACCACCAGATTAGAACATCAGGTCTGACTTGCAAAATTGTTTTACGGAGTCATGGGAAGTAGTGCAACACGTTACAGTACAGGGGCAGTGTTATTGTAGTCAATTGCTTCCAAACAAGAGTAACTTGTAATGTATTGTAGAAGTAACCCATCTGACACTGACAGTAGCAGCAGATGTGATCTCAAGTTGCAGGCCAAGTGGCAGACTAACATTCCAACCCCATGATTTTTTGGGCTTGAAGGTCTGTCACAAGCCCCTTTGTAATGCCACCAGTGAAAAAGAGTGGTGACAGTCCAATGGTCGCCCACCTCGGTGCACCACACCCTTACCACTCTGAATCAAAAGCCCCCCACCCTATTCACCCTCTGGCACGCGTCATGACGTCAGGAAACTCTGTGGCATGTTCCCATACAACAGGAACGTCAGAAATCCCCTCCAGGCAATGACACATGTGCGTGACTGTGGATGGAAATCGTGCAGCCCGCCGTGGCTCTGATGAGACTGCTTGTGTTAACATTTACCTTCCGTTTATTTATATTAATCAGTCACAAGTTGACTCTCTTCTGACAAAAGAGATGGAATTTGATATGGAAATGATTGAAAAGTTTGGACGGACATGTATAATTTGATCACGCGCCGGGAATTCCTCCCCTCTCGAGATGAGGAGCTCATTCCGTTACGATGAATTCTCTACACCTTCCCCTCCCGTTCCCTACATCCTCTCATGATTCCCATTCAAGGCTTTTCCAAATAATGAGACGCTCTCACATCCATATGGAGAACCCACAGACATTCTGTCTCTCCACAGCATGCGGACCCTGCCCTGGGTCCTGGTGTGTGAGACAGTCCAGATGGATCCCACACAGCGAGCTGTCCTAATGAGTGCCGCTATCAGCGCACAACTCTCTGATGTGACAGGAACCATTCATTAAGCTAACGACAGACGCTCTAACGGGAGGAGGGTCAGGGGTGACGACACAGGGTGTAGCGTGGTTGGCGGTCAGCGAGCGGATGCTTACTGTTCTGCTGTGTTTTTGACCTTCAAGGCCCACAATAAACACGCAACGGCCAAATGAGTCAGTCATTAGTTTCGGGCGAGCACGTCACTGTTTTCTGTCATTGATATGACGCGCAGCGGAAAACGCATTACATGATTTACTTTGCAATTTACACAAAGGAGACGTCAGCCTGAAATAAGATAAGGGCGGGTCACAACAACAAAAGAACTGTTTTTTTTCTTATAAAATGCTCTTTACTGCCAATTATTGACTCTAACTTTTAACCACAAGTATTTTGTTTCATCCTAGAGAGAACTGATATTGAAATTGAATGTGTGGTAAAGAACATATACACAAAAAAAGAACTTGAGTGACAGCTTTCGTTACACACAGTATTAAGTGACATAATGCAAAAATTCCAAACCAAAATGCCGTCTGTTCAGTTGAATATAGACCAAAAGCTTCTAAAATGTACTTTAAAAGAGATTGGCTGTCGCACAGAGGGAGGAAGCCCCATTTGTGTTGCATATTTGTCCTTTCTCTATGCTTATGCTGCCATTTTAACGCTGCTTTGTGTCGCCTTCATATTCAACTCACCCGAGTTCACTTGCAAGTGGACCGA
The DNA here is from genome assembly GCA_024372805.1 of Oostethus manadensis. NCBI lineage: Eukaryota > Metazoa > Chordata > Actinopteri > Syngnathiformes > Syngnathidae > Oostethus > Oostethus manadensis. Next base: position 954,918 of record QODF01000132.1, on the reverse strand, counting down.
GACCCATCTCTCAGGCAGTTGGTGCCACACGATCTCTATCAGTTGGTGTTTCGTTTGATTGTGTTCATCACATTTGAAGTTTGAAGCATATAACTGTCCAAAATGTCTTCCTAAGGGGAGCAGTGAATATGCAGGCGGGATTAGGAAGTCTATTACAACCCATTATTATTGTTGTTGTTGTTATTATTGTTTTTGTTCTAAAACAACTAATTACAAGCTAAGCGACATTTAGTGGATATGTATGTGTATGGGTGTCTAAAGGCTTAATAAAATGTCCAATGATCCCTACAATATATGTATTAAACAAGTAATTTCTCAAAGTGAAAATGCAATACAAAGTCTACTGAAAGGTCCATCCAATCTGCAGCGCTTACTTAGGAGAGAATTACAGTTATTCCCAGAACATGAAGTGAACAGTTAAGATCATTTCAAGGTTTGACTGAAACTGTACTGCACAGCCGTTCCGACTCTGCACCATGCATATCGGTTGCCATAGCAGCAATTGTTTTTGCGTTAATCAACGTCAACTTATTGTTTACAGCTTCCTCAAATCAAGGACTTCCTTTCCAAAAGTGCAATTTTACTCCTGGTACCGTTTCATTCTGCGTTTATTTTGTCCCCGGAGAGGAACTATCACTACAATTACTGAAAATACAAGGAAGGTTTTCCATGTCTTTATGAGAGAAGACTTCAAGGTGGGGTGCGGATGATAGATTAGTACGAGCTGGAATTTTACAGCTCATACGCAGTCATTTAATTGAAGGACGGGATCTTTAATTATTCCTTTCTAACAGGAAATTGCCGTGGTTACTGAGATCATAAAGCATTCCTGACCTTAAACACGGACATTTGTGTTTGTGCTGCTATTGCACGGCAGCTCAGCAGGGAGATCCAGTAGCACCACCTTGTGTGTGTGAGGTTAAAAGGTCTACACAAGACTTCACTCTGCAAAAAAAACGGATTGATTGTAACCTACAACTTCCTAGAGTACTTATGAATTTATTGCAGGATGAAGCTATTTGATGAGGATTTGGCCAGTATGAAGGCATTCTCTTGGCCTGGTATGACTTTATGAGGCTCAGACAAGTGTAGAATGGCTTGTGTTGGCCCATACGCTTGCCAAACACAGTCAGATGTTGACTTGTTCTGGCATAATTAGAACCCTGCTGCAGATGTCTGGAGTATTACTTCACTGTACAGAACACGGGTTCCCTCTGACCGGCAGCCGCCCCAGCTGGCTGGATATGGACTGTCTTGCACTGTTGATCGTATACTTCCACATCCTCCACAAATTATTTTGTGAAGTTGAGAAGGAGGAAGAAGGATTAGCTTGATGGTCCAAACTCTGGGTGCAACAATTCATGCTCCTTCAGTCCAGTTCATCATCAGAGACGACCTGGAGTCTATCCCAGCTGATTTTGGGGCAGAAGGCTCGGGTATACTTTCTACTGTTTGCCAGTCAATCACAGGGCACATATGGACAAATCAGTCATTCTTATGGACAATTTTTTCATTCAAACATCCATTTTCTCTACTGCTTGTCGTTGTTAGGGTCACGAGTAAACTGCAGCCTGCTACTTAGGGGGCAAAAGGCAGGGTGCACCTTGGACTGGTCACCACCCAATCACAGGGCACATAGGACAAACAACCATTCACACCTGTGGACAAGTTAGTGTTACCAATTAGTTTATCATGCAAAGTTTTGGACAATGGGAAGGCGTAAACCCACACAAGCAAGAGGGAGAACATGCAAACTGCACAGAGAAGTTGGCGTTTTGAACCCATTTGAACCCAGGACCACATGACTGTGAGGCAGAAGGGCCTCCCGCCCATCCAACCATGAATCTTTTTGGTTAATATCCTGTCCAGTTGTTGCTGGAATTGATCGCAGCTGACATCTTTGGGCAAAAGGTTGATTGTGGATTGGTCTCTGAGCTGCATGAAAGTCAGCCTTGTGAACCACTACACTACCAAATGACTTGATATTGTAACGCTCTTTTTTTACTTCACTAGTCTATTCTGTCCTCAGTGTGCCTGTATCCACTATTACAGCTTACATTTCCTATTTCTGTTATTCTATTCAGAAATGGTTGTCTAAATGATCTTTTTTTATGCAATCTATACTGTTCAGGGTCACAGGAGGATCTAGATTCTCCCCCAGCTAGGTTAGTGAATAAAGTCATTGTCCAATAACAACTGTTTTAATTCCACTTATATATGATTTTGACCTGTATATTATCATTTGATTTTTCAAGAATTAGTGGTGGAATGACCAATGACAGATTGATCACCCATCATGTTTCAGCAAGAATTTTATTATATCTTCTTCTTGGACAACACCATAAAAATGAAGCTTGAGTGTACCTGAGAGTAGTCAATGTACATCGTGTATAGCAGTATATATTTACTTTCCACTGAAAAAGAGTCCAGACACAGACAGCCAATATAGTCTTAAAAGTTGGTATTACAAGTGAGTAGCGAAATAATTGTGTTTGGCCTTAAGGCAGGCATGTTAGTGGTAGCGTCACTGTCTGTGGCTGTGCTTTTTACACTGGGGAAGTGCGGTTGATCAAGGGTTCGAGTTGGCCAACTATAAAGATGTCCAGTTGCAATGTAACAATAAAGCAGATAGAGTTTGAACCAGGAAATGCATAGTCTAAGCTTTGGTTAATAAGTCCTAAAGTTAGTAACATAGTTCAGTGTGAGAGTGAAATCATCTTGTGAACAAGAAGGTCTCCTAACTGCCTGATTCTAAACTGAAGGTCAGTCCTCTTCTGCTTTGACCAATTAGCCCTGCAGGCAGCTCTGCACAGTCTCAACTGTTCCAGGACACAATCCTGTGGGATCAGTACATTTTTTTTAGAAAGTGATGAAAATGTCCTGGTTTTCATTGTTTTTCATAAAATTGGGCGACATTAGGGCACTCTGTTGCATGTGACGGGATGCCAGACAGGCTGCCAAGTGGGCGGCTTTTTTAATTAGTGTTGCCAAAAAGCCAAACAAAAGCTAATATGTTAATCCTGAGGATTGCAGAGTTGAAGTCTCATAAAATTAGGCACGTCATGCACAACAGCGGTTCAAATTTAGAGGGCACATTTTTCCAGAAAATTTCAAATTTTAACAGGCATTTAATCTCCGGTTTCTGTGTCGTTCTGTTGTTGGAATAATTTTCGTGCCAGTTTATTAACATTCCATTCCATTCCATTTTCTTCCGCTTATCCGGGTCCGGGTCACGGGGGCAGCAGTCTCAGTAGGGAAGTCTGGATTTCCCGGTCTCCGGCGACCTCTTCCAGCTCCACCGGGAGGACACCAAGGCGTTCCCAGGCCAGCTGTGAGACATAGTCCCTCCAGCGTGTCCTAGGTCTTCCCCCGGGCCTTCTCCCGGCTGGGCATGCCCAAAACACCTCACCAGGAAGGCGCCCGGGAGGCATCCGAACAAAATGCCCGAGCCAGCTCAGCTGGCTCCTCTCCTCTCTATGAAGGAGCAGCGGCTCTACTCTGAGATCCTCCCGGATGGCTGAGCTCCTCACCCTATCTCTTAGGGTGAGTCCAGCCACCATTCGCAGGAAACTTATTTCCGCTGCTTGTATCCGCGATCTCAATCTTTCGATCATGACCCATAACTCATGACCATAGATGAGGGTGGGAACGTAGATTGATAGGCAAACAGCTCCCTCTTCACCACGATGGTCCGGTACAGCGACCACATTACTGCTGACGCTGTACCAATTGGTCTGTCGACCTCACGCTCTAACCGGCCCTCACTCATGAACAAGATCCCGAGATACTTGAAATCCTCCACCTGAGGCAAGACCTCACTCCCAACCCCGCAGGGTACAGTTCACCCGTTTCCGACTGAAAACCATGGCCTCCGATTTGGAGGTGCTGAGTCTCATCCCAGAAGCTTCACACTCAGCTGCAAACCGCTCCAGTAAACGCTGAAGGTCACAGCGTGATGAAGCCATAAGGACCACATTGTCTGCAAATAGCAGAGACGAGATCCTAAGGTCACCAATCTGGACTCCCTCAACGCCTTGACTGCGCCTACAAATTCTGTCCAAGAAGATTATAAACAGAATCGGTGACAAAGGGCAGCCTTGGCGGAAGCCAACGTTCACCGGAAACAAGCTCGACTTACTGCTGGCAATGCGAACCAGGCTCCTGCTTCGATTGTACAAGGACCGAATGGCACATAGTAGCGGGCCACCAATCCCGTACTCCCGGAACACCCCCCTCAGGACACCACGAGGGACACGGTCGAATGCCTTTACCAAGTCTACAAAGCACATGTAGACAGGTTGGGAAAACTCCCACATACCCTCCAGTACCCTTGCAAGGGTGTAGAGCTGGTCCAGTGTTCCGCGACCAGGACAAAAACCACAATGCAACTCCTGTAATCGAGGTTTGACTAATGATCGTACCCTTCTCTCCAGCACCCTGGAGTAGACTTTCCCAGGGAGGCTGAGGAGTGTGATCCCCCTATAGTTAGAACACACCCTCCGGTCACCCTTTTTAAAAATGGGGACCACCACCCCGGTCTGCCAGTCCAGAGGTACTGTTCCCAACTTCCATGCAATGTTGTAGAGGCGTGTCAACCAAGACAGTCCCCCAACATCCAGAGCCTTGAGGAATTCAGGGCGAAACTTGTCTATCCCCGGAGCACTTGCCATTGGGGAGTGTTTTAACTACCGCAATTACCTCAGCCACGGTGATAGAACTGTCCACGTACGTATCCTCAGACTCTGCTTCCTCTACGGAAGGTATGTCAGCGGGATTGAGAAGGGCCTCAAAGTATTCCTTCCACCGACCAACTGTATCCACAGTCGAGGTCAGCAAGCCCCCGTCCGCACTGTAAACAGCGTGAACTGGAGGCTGCTTCCCCTTTCTGAGGTGTTGGACGGTTTGCCAGAACCTCTCGAGGCCGACCGAAAGTCGTGCTCCATAACCTCACCGAACTCCTCCCACACACGGGTTTTTGCCTCGATCACCGCCGAAGCCACGTGCCTCTTGGCCTGCCGGTACCTGTCAGCTGCTTCGGGAGTCCCATGAACATTCTTCCTTTGTAATTTGTGTAACAATTTTCTATCCATACTGAGGAGACAGACTACAAATGTCATAAAACAATAAGAAAACTTCCAGAAACATTTAAGTATTTCATTGGCCGCCCAAGTGTCCTGGTTGCTTCGAATCAAATTATGGTCACCATTAAACTGGAAATATGACTTATCATCTTGCACAGAATTGATATGTAATCATTTTTTATAATAATTGATAATAATATTTGAATCACTTATAAAGAGGCAATTGCCACTGCTTAAATTCCCCTGGATGACTTTTAGGGGCTGGAGTCTTGGTGCCATTGACATGCTGCGCATATTTTATTTCTTTTTTGCTCTCATGTTCCAAAACCGCTAAGTCCCTGCTGAGAATCTAATTACAAGGGGAAAATGTTGCTGATTGTTTTGTTGTGATGGAAGGAAGACGCTAACTGTCAAAGAAAAGTCTGCTGAGTGTAAGTAATATTAATGACCATTCACGGCGCGTTAGCCCTGACGTCAATCTCGTGGCCCTATCAAAAGTGTTTTTACATATTTTTGTACTTCCCATGCATGATGACGCCTTTTTATGAGGTAAGTGTGCACTAAAGTGTCCCTGGGTCACCAACAGGTCAAATGGCTTCTATTACAGAAGACAGTAACATCTGTACTTTACAAAGTGACATTTTTGTAGCATACCAAATTAGCTCAAGAAGCAATTCTTCAAAGTTGTAAAGAGAAGTTAACCACAGTATAGTAAAACTCAATAAAAATAAAATGCCCGACAAATAGAATGGAGAGGCAAAAGGAGTGTGTTTGCAGAGTATTTCACATTTTGCACTGAGGAGCCATACCTTCTAATGTCAAAGTCAGCTTTGTTTCCATCATATCATCACACTTTTCCTCTTTACAATGACTGTTACCTATCTGTGGTGGCCAAAAAACAACATAATAATGCTAAAGAAAAAGCAGTTGATTGTTAAGTGCACCCTATATAACAAAGCTGAGATGTCCAATTTTTTCTTCTTTAACATCATAATGGCTTTAAATAGCGAGGTGGCATCTCAGGGCCTGTTCACACATTTTCAGGTCAAAAAGTGTAAAGTATTTTATTGTTTCAGCCTTTCATCCACGTGGCAACAACGTTCTGGCTGCCCTGAAATGGTATTCTTTGAAAAACTCCTTCCAGTGTGGGAAGACAAGCCAATACGTTCTGTGTGTCTGTTTACAGCGCCACATGTAGTCGTGCCTTGTGTATTACATTGTATTACACCCCAAGCCCCCCGCACACGGAGGAGCGCTCCCGTGTAGACAGGGCCGTTAATGCTTGTCACACCCATGTTACAGACAGGCTTCTGTTGTGAAGCCAATCCAGTTAAATAGAATACACAATGCGTTACAATACAAGAATTCAAACTCTACAAAAGCTTATGAAAACATATACACATAACTGATAATGTATGATCTACGTTATACCTGCAATCTATGACATTTCAAATTAAAACTTTAACATTATTGACTATTTGACGTTTAATCACATTTCAGCTTATTTTGCCTTTTTTAAAGGTTGGACAGACACAGTTTGCAAATGAACATGCCCTCCGCCCCCCATCCCTACACCCTCCCGGGGTTTAAAAAACATGAAAATCGGGGTGGAAAGATGAATGGATAGTCCTCACATAATTCGTCACGTGGCCGTAAACACAACCCAACGGAAAGCTGATGTGGAGCCATCTTGTGTGGCCCCTATCCATCACGTCACATGAATGCGGAAAAGGAGGACATCATTAAAATAAAAAGTAACTACTCTCTGTCATAAAGGTGCCAATCATCTCGCGCAGACACATAATATGAAGAGGATGTGAAGAAAGCCAAGATATTTTGATGAAGCAGCTAGAAGACAGAATTTGAAGCAAAACATGATGTGAATCCCCCACGGCCGTGACTTTTAATGTTGCATAAGTTTCACTTGCTGCCTCTCTGCTTGTCGACGAGCTGTAAAAGGCGACACGTGTTCTGTGAATTCACATCATCGGCTGTTATTACCTCCCCGGAGACCTCATGGGGAGCAGGTGTTGTGTTGAAAAAATAAAACCAAAGCTTATGATTTTTGGGATAATGAACATATTAAATACATGTATTTGACATCTGGAAAATATTGCAATAACACAATGCTGAGAGAATATGAAGCAAACATCATCCAACTTATCAACATCCAGGTTCATGGGGCTCTATAGCCGTGAAGAGAAATAATATAATGATGCGGACCAGGAGGGTTTACTATGGCATAAAGCTTGCGTCAAAGGTGTTGTAACCATGGCAACATGGATACTGTTGTATCGACCAGATGATGTCGTGTTTTCCCTTGTTTCCGTAACTTATTTGCACCATAACATGCTTTTCTTTGCACTGTTGACTTGCTGGCCTTTTGACACAGCGTGAAACATGACATCAACATAAAAGAAGGACTTTGTCACGTTTGTTTAGCGGTGACTCAGCTGAAATGACGTTCGCGAACTTGGAATAGGAGGCTGATGCAAATTCACAGGGACAGCAAGTGCAAAAGAATACAAAATGGCAGACAAAAAAGTCAAGTTGAAAGAAAGTGTTTTGACCTTGGATGTCAAGCTTTCCCACCATGCTTCTTTGGATGTCCTTCAAATCCCTCAATCATTGAACGACCCACTTAAAAGCTAGTGCCTTTACTTGAATATGATTCATTTAGCTCTAGTAGGTTTAATTAAAAGGTCAAACACTCAGATCAGATGACTTATTTTTTGTGATTAGGAGACTGAATGCTTGTGGCCTCTAGGGAAATAATTTTTTGTTTTGTTTTATAAAATTATTTAATGCAACATGATTTGGTGGGAGTAAACGTGGCCAGAGTGGCCACTTTGTTTTTAGTCAATGTGCGCCTCATAAAGTTAAGTGTAAAAAAAAAAAAAGGAGGCGTAAATAGTGACGTCACTTGCCAGTTTGCCACACGAGGCAGCAGGTATCAAGCGGGTTGTCATCAGGAGAGAACAATCCAATGAAAGTTGTTGTAAATTAACCCAATAAACAATTATCATTGATAATCCCAATATTTATGTGAGTGCTCGCATCAGGAGAAGCAGAGGAGTCTCAAAGCTGAATAAATCTGGCCATTTCAATGAGATTATTTGGTTGACTGCGTCTTATCTATTTATTTGCACACTTGGTAGGCGAAGAGAGGTGTGGGGCATTTTTATTAGTGCCAAGTTATTTTGCACTGTATTGTGTTGAAGGGCTACCGAGATGTGTGTGCGTGTGTGTGCTTTAATAAATGTTTGCTATATTTTAGTTTTATGGTACCCACAGTCAGAATTTCTACCAGTTGAACTCAACGCTGTGATTTTTGGAGAAGAGAACTCTATTTAAATGAGGCTAACGGCTGTCACCATGGAGAGTTTGGGAGAGCAGAGTGACCATAAAAAATGTTTGAATGCATTGTTGGAGGTCTTGAAGGAGGATGCACATAAACACACTGGCCAACACCGTATCATTATAGTATCGCTTTATTAGTAGCGGTGTCAGGAGACACCCAACTCATGAGACGAGATGATACACGCGATTGAGTCCACGAGAGCGAGACGAGATTTTAACATTAGTTTGAAGAAAAGTACAATTTAAAACGTGACTGGACAAAAAAACTTGATTTAACCGAAAACCATGCCGTACCACAAACTGGTGCTAAACAATATCACTGTTTACATTTTTAGAGACTAAATAAACCATTGTTAAGATAATATATAATAATAATAATACATTAAAATACTTTCACTCTGTTAAGTGGCAGAATTGGCATTTGTGACATGTATTTTCTCATAGGCAATTCATATTGTCTGTTATTATTATCTTAATTTATTTCTGCAATGAGCCACACTTTGGGCACCCATGCAGAATGACTATACTAAAAACAAATCCCTCCACCTTACCGCGGTGGAGGGGTTTGAGTGCCCGAGTGATCCTAGGAGCTATGTTGTTGTGGGCTTTATGCCCCTGGTAGGGTAACAGGCAAACAGGTTCTAGGTGACGAGCCAAACTAAGAGTGATTCAGAAGACCCCTATGAAGAATATTAAGAGGAGTGACCGCACCTCGCCCGGACGTGGGATACCGGGGCCTCACCCTGGAGCCAGGCCTGGGGGAGGGGCTCGCAGGCGAGCGCCTGGTGGTCAGGTCTTCACCCGTGGGACCTGGCCGGGCCTAGCCCGAAGAAGCCGCACGGGAACTCCCCCCCGCAGACCCACCACCTGCAGGGGCAAGCATAAGGGTCCGGTGCTGTGTGATTTGGGCAGTGGTCGAGGGCGGGTGTCCGGGCGACCTGGGCTTCGGCGACCAAATCTGGTTCTTGGGACATGGAATGTCACTTCTCTGGTGGGGAAGGAGCCCGAGCTTGTGGAAGAGGCGGAGAGATTCCGACTAGATATAGTCGGACTCACCTCAACCCACAGTTTAGGCTCTGGAACCAAACTCCTTGAGAGGGGCTGGACCTTGTTCTTCTCTGGAGTTGCCGCTGGGGAGAGGCGGCGAGCTGGTGTGGGCTTATTGTTAGCCCCCCGGCTTGGTGCCTCTGTGTTGGAGTCATCCCCAGTAAACGAGAGGGTTACTTCCCTACGCCTTAGGGCTGGGGAAAGGGTCCTGACTGTGGTTTGTGCCTATGCGCCGAACGGCAGTTCAGAGTACCCAGCCTTCTTGGAGTCTATCAGAGGGGTGCTGGAGAGCACCCCAGCTGGTGACTCCATAGTTCTACTGGGAGACTTCAACGCCCATGTGGGCAATGACAGTGTGACTTGGAGGGGCGTGGTTGGGAGGAACGGCCTCCCTGACCTGAACCCGTGCGGTGTGTTGTTGCTGGACTTCTGTGCGAATTACAGTTTGTCCATAACGAACACCATGTTCGAACATAAGGATGTCCATAAGTGCACTTGGCACCAGGACACCCTAGGTCGCAGGTCTATGATCGACTTTGTGGTCGTATCATCAGACCTGCGTCCGTATGTTCTGGACACGCGGGTGAAGAGAGGGGCTGAGCTGTCAACTGACCACCACCTGGTGATGAGTTGGATTAGATGGCGGGGAAGGATGCCGGACAGACCTGGCAGACCCAAACGCGTAGTGAGGGTGTGCTGGGAACGTCTGGCAGAATCTCCCGTTCGTCGAGTCTTCAACTCTCATCTCCGGCAGAGCTTCGCCTGCATTTCGAGGGAGGACCGGGATATTGAGTCCGAATGGGCCGTATTCCGTGCCTCTATTGCTGAGGCAGCCAGTTGTGGTTGCGGCCGCAAGGTGGTCGGTGCCAGTCGTGGTGGCAAGCCCCGAACCCGATGGTGGACACCGGGGGTTAGGGCTGCCGTCAAGCTGAAAAAGGAGTCCTATCAAGCATGGATGGCTTGCGGGACTCCCGAAGCAGCTGACAGGTACCGGCAGGCCAAGCGGCACGCGGCTTCGGCGGTGGTCGAGGCAAAAACTCGGGTGTGGGAGGAGTTCGGTGAGGCTATGGAGCACGACTTTCGGTCGGCCTCGAAGAGGTTCTGGCAAACCGTCCGACACCTCAGAAAGGGGAAGCAGCCCCCAGTTCACACTGTTTACAGTGCGGACGGGGGCTTGCTGACCACGACTGTGGATATAGTTGGTCGGTGGAAGGAATACTTCGAGGCCCTTCTCAATCCCACTGACATGCCTTCCATAGAGGAAGCAGAGTCTGAGGATACGTACGTGGACAGTTCTATCACCGTGGCTGAGGTAATTGGGGTAGTCAAATCACTCCCCAGTGGCAAGGCTCCGGGGGTAGACGAGTTCCGCTCAGAATTTCTCAAGGCTCTGGATGTTGGAGGACTGTGTTGGTTGACACGCCTCTACAACATTGCATGGAAGTCAGGAACAGTACCTCTGGACTGGCAGACCGGGGTGGTGGTCCCCATTTTTAAAAAGGGTGACCGGAGGGTGTGTTCCAACTATAGGGGGATCACACTCCTCAGCCTTCCTGGGAAAGTCTACTCCAGGGTGCTGGAGAGAAGGGTACGACCGTTAGTCGAACCTCGGTTAGAGGAGCTGCAATGTGGTTTTCGTCCCGGTCGCGGAACACTGGACCAGCTCTACACCCTTGCAAGGGTACTCGAGGGTATGTGGGAGTTTGCCCAACCGGTCTACATGTGCTTTGTAGACCTGGAAAAGGCATTCGACCGTGTCCCTCGTGGTGTCCTGTGGGGGGTGCTCCAGGAGTACGGGATTGGTGGCCCGCTACTACGTGCCATTCGGTCCTTGTACAGTTGAAGCAGGAGCCTGGTTTGAATTGCCAGCAGTAAGTCGATCTTCTTTACGGTGAACGTTGGCCTCAGCCAAGGCTGCCCTTTGTTACCGATTCTGTTCATAATCTTCATGGACAGAATTTGTAGGCGCAGTCAAGGTGTTGAGGGAGTCCAGCTTGGTGACATTAGGATCTTGTCTCTGCTATTTGCAGACAATGTGGTCCTTATGGCCTCATCAGGCTGTGATCTTCAGCGTTTACTGGAGCGGTTTGCAGCTGAGTGTGAAGCTTCTGGGATGAGACCGAGCACCTTCAAATCTGAGACCATGGTTCTCAGTCGGAAACGGGTGGACTGTACCCTCCGGGTTGGGAGTGAGGTCTTGCCCCAGGTGGAGGAGTTCAAGTTTCTCAGGTTCTTGTTCACGAGTGAGGGAACGTTGGAGCGTGAGATCGACAGACGGATCGGTGCAGCATCTGCAGTAATGCGGTCACTGTACAGGACCGTCGTGGTGAAGAGAGCCGCTGCTCCTTCACAGAGAGGAGAGGAGCCAGCTGAGGTGGCTCGGGCATTTTGTACGGATGCCTCCCGGGCGCCTTCCTGGTGAGGTGTTTCGGGCATGCCCAGCCGGGAGAAGGCCTGGGGTAAGACCTAGGACACGCTGGAGGGACTATGTCTCACAGCTGGCCTGGGAACGCCTTGGTGTCCTCCCGGTGGAGCTGGAAGAGGTCGCTGGGGACCGGGAAGACTGGACTTCCCTACTGAAGCTGCTGCCCCCCGCGACCCGGATAAGCGGAGGAAAATGGATGGATGGATGGATGGATGGATGGATACTTCAGTACTAGTATAGCAAGTATACTGCAGACCATGTACTTTTAGTGTACTAGAAAGTATACTGATTTAATACTTTTTCAGACTAAACTGGAACATTTTAAGTTTATAACGGTAAACTACTTTTGAAGTTAACTTTAATCTTGCAAAAGTACACTTTAAAGTATACAACAAGCACACTCATCTGTATACTATCAATGTACTTGGTATATGTACATGCCTGCCCTTCGGAATGGGAGACGAGAGCGTTGACCATTGGGCCATGTAAGATTACCACTGTGCACTTGCGCAGCCGCACTGGCTGGCATCTGTTACATACAGTGTATGCCTCTAGTATACCACGTACACTCATGTATATACTCCCATTGTACTAGTTATATACTTGGAGTCCCTTTTTATTATTAAAGTATAAGTGTAAATCTTAGTATTGATGTACTTAGTCTTAGACTTTTGCTTACACTTTCCCAAGTATATTTCACTATACCATTCTTAAATAAATAAAATGTAGTTTATCAAATGTCAACTTCTGCAGAGCCCCTAAAGGAACATGGAGGGGGAAAAAACTGACGGGTAAAAAAGAAGGGATAACTTTTGCTTTCCTTTGCAATAGTTTTGCGAGGGAACCCAAAACTTAGCATGCATAGGCTTCCGTGTTTGTCCAGAGTATTGCAGTTGGTTCTTGATGAAATCAACCAGGACAGCAAGATCCGAATACGCTTTACGACGACAGAGCCCTCATTCGCTGCAACTTTTTAGGGGTCTGTCACTTACATCGAACCCATGTTTACAGCTAAGCATTGTTTTAATATATCTGTATTTCAGGTCCAACTCTGAATAAAACTCAAGAAACTTTTCCCCTCAATTTTCATACCTGTTTTGTTTCCACTGTAAACACAGAAGTATAGGCAGGATACACAGAAGTGTAATAAGTTTTGCGTTCCCTCGCAAAACTATTGCATAGGAAAGCAAAAGTTAGCCCATTAACCCGTCAAATCTTTTTTTCTCCATGTCCCTTTCGGGGCTCTGTAAATTTCAAATATACTTCCTCAGTTTTAGTATAACATAAGTATAGTCAGTGCACTTGAATACATTCCTGTTTGCTAAGGGATTGAAAGGGTGAATGAAAATACATTTCTGGGAGTCATAATTGATGAACATACAAGCTGGAAATCTCACATTAAAAATATATAACATAAAGTGTCAAGAAATACCACAAAATTGAATAAAGCAAAATTGTCGCTCAAAATCACTCAATTTTATCTCTCTTATTGTGTAGAGATCTGGGGAACTACAAAAGTACACTTCAGTCTCTAAATGTACTGCAAAAAAGATCAGTTAGGATCATCCTTAATGCCACATGTACTGTAGAGAATATACAAACCATCAACTTCTAAAATCATCAAATTAAAATTTGCTAATTTAGTAACATTTCAAACAGCTAAAATTATGCATAAAGCAAACAATAACCAGTTACCCAAAGACGTCATGCAGTTCTTCTCTACAAGAGAGGAGATGTGTGATCTCAGGGAAAAAAGTAAACTTAAAACACTTATATGTGAGAACAATGCTAAGAATGTGTAATGAAGTTATGGAACAAAACAAAGAAGTAAGGAACTCAAAGGATGCACTAATGTCAGTCATATCAAGAAACAATACAAGCGGTTGATGTTAGCAAAATATAAGGAAGAACATCCAATGCTATGTCTAATCACTACAACACTACTATTTCTTCATTCTTGTGAGTTCATCGTTATTACTCACCCATTATTCAGCTTTGTTCTGTTTTGTCTATTTTATACCTATTATTTATTATGACTGTAATATGTAATTACTTAGGGCAACAAGATATTTGAATACCTTTTTACCACATTGTTACATTACCTTTTCATTTTCCTGTGTATTGTAAACTTGCAATAAGTACATTTGGAATACAGGCAGTGAAGAAATGTATTTGAATTGCAATTGATGTGAAATGGTTAGGGGGTAGGATTAAATAAGATTTGCTTCTTCCTACTCCTTTTGGACATGTGGAACTGTGAATCCTTTTACAGTATGCCTTAACTTGCCCTAACTTGTATGCATGTTCAAATAAATGAAACCATTACTGTGACCCATGCGTATTTCCCCAGGAAGGCAAATGCTGCCAGTTTGTCTGCTTCAAAGAGGTATTACTGAATAAATGCATGATGCAAGAAACACTTTCATTTTAATGGGCACCTCTTCTTGCTAAATATAGTCAACACAGATTCCCTCTACGTATGAGAGTGGCTGCCATGGTGCATATAGTCACCTTATAGACACCTTCTCACAGCAGACCCGGTGCTGCCATCTTTAATGTTGGTGGTGGTTAATAGTAACGATGATTAAGGGTGGCAACATGTCCGAACATTTACGTGTTTTGATCTGATAAATCTAGTCACTTCGGCCAAGTGTAGAATTACAGCTCTGCCTGACGCTGGGAACACCAATAAATGCCTCGCACACTGCAACCTCCATATTACGTCTACTATCATGTGTAGTAACAATTTCATAGTTCACGGTCTGAATGGTTTTTGGCGGCCCTGTTCTTGCTAGACAGCTTTTCTCCAAACAAGAAATCTCTTCACGTTACGATCTTACCAGATCTTGTGACATCCCTATATTACTGCATCCATTCATCCATCCATCCATTTTCTATACCGCTTATCCTCATCAGGGTCGCGGGTATGCTGGAGCCTATCCCAGCTGACTTTGGGCGGGAGGCGTGGTACACCCTGGACTGGTCACCAGTCAATCACAGGGCACGTATAGACAAACAAAGACATACAAGCATTCTCATACTCACATTCATACCTATGGACAATTTAGAGTCGCCAATTAACCTAACATGCATGTTTTTGGAATGTAGTGGTTCCAAAACTTTTTACAGTTGCGTGCCCCTTTAGACATTTGACTTGAATTCATGTACCTCCTTACTCCTGCTCACTTAAAAAAACATTTTTAAATCTTCATTAATTAGAAATATTGACCGTGACTAATTTGTTAATTAATTTTATAGTAATTTCGATTTCAAAGTAAATATCAATGTAAATTTGATATTTATTTTACATTGAAATTAGTAATTTCAATGTAAATATTCGTCCTATCTTTTATTTTAGCCGTATATTAGGAGGCTTATATTTAAATGGGGTTACTTTTGTCCTATGCTATGATTTAAGTCTGCATATTAATTTGATACCAGATTGAGTGGTAACGTTTAACAAAACTTTAACATACGTTGATAATCAACATTATCCAAAGTACAAAAATACATACAACCAGCAATAATGACTCATTTTCATCCTGACACACACATACATTGAGTTTTCACAGTGGGAGGATTGGAATACCAATAAAAATGTAACCTTCAAAATTAATGTTAGTGTATTTTGTTATTCAATATACATGTTTTACATTATTATTACCACCTATTAAACGATAAAGTTTATGATCTAGATTTCCAAATTAGGTTATGATAGTCATGTGAACTTGTGAATCTATAGTTGTCTCGATACATCACCTTTTAGACCTTGCTCCCTCACTCTCACTCATTGCATTTTTTCAAAAATTAATAAATAAATGATCTCAGTTTGATGGTTGACTATGGCCTATTTTTAGTCAAAAAATATTCAAAGACTATGTGGTATTTGGGTAATATTAGTAGTATTTAGTAATGTTACATTGATGAGACCTTAGATTACATTATTTAAACACTGTATGTAGCCTGACATGGCATGTAAAACACGATAGACTGCATAAAGTTCTTGCATTCCATGTGGAAGTGGTACATTTTTGGCTTCTTACTTTGTACTTCTTCCCCACTCTATTTAAAACTACATTTTGAATAAATAAATTGGAGGCTAACTAGTTATCTTGGTAGCAGGGCGGTACAAAATTCTGAATTCATTTAAGAATGACCTCTAAATTCTAATTAAATTCTTGAATTGGAATTGTGGTTGCAATCAGGAAGCATAATTGCAATTCAAATTTGAATTGCAGGAACAATTGACATACCATGAAATTCTAAGAATCTAGTGGAATAAATTGATCATTATAAATGATCAAAGACCAGAGCTGGTTTATACTTTGACATTTGTATTAACAGCAATATTCAAATTGATAATACTGTTACGTTTTTGCTCCGGCATTGTAGCGACGAACCCAGGATGCATGAGATGACACTCAAAGGCAGGCAAACTTAACTCTTTTAATGATATTTGTTGCTATTCAGCCAGCAACAGGAGACAGACAAACAGGAAGCAATGCTCCAACAACAAACCAAGGCCACAGCCTCACTAAATAATAAGACACAAAATGAGGTGCAGGTGTGTTGGAGCCGGAAAGTAAAACTAGCAGAGAAACCTACACAACAGGAAGAAACTTGAACTAAGGCATAAAAGACAACAAAAGCAAAATTGTCCTGCAGACTAACAGATACAGTAGATCGTGAAAAGGTAAAGGTAAAAGGACATCTGTCCTCGTTCATTTAGTCGAACAAATTCCTTCAACACATGGAAAAGACAATGCAATCTTACTGCAGTGCTTCAGTTCTGGGTTCCATGAAGGCTACCTAAATTTTCAAATGGCAGTGCCAGGTAAATTTATGTTATGTAAATAAGACTTTGATATTCAGAACAAAATGATGCTCCTTCAATGACAAAATATTGGACAAAGTGTTGACCATTAAATGCAACAACTTTACCCTGTAATGATTACTGCATTTACCAAAATGTTATTTCATGTGATCAATTTGAAATGTAGATAAATTGCTAAACTTTCCAACATTAAGGAGTATGGTTAATGTTAGTAGTCTGTACTTCCATTTGGAAGAAAAGTGTATGTCAAAAGTATTTAATTCTCACTGATATGTGATGAAAATGATTTTATCTGAATTGCATTGAATTCAATTCAAATTCAAGTCAACATTCAGTGGGGTGGAGTCAATTCAAATTCAAAATCTTTCAATTAATTGATTTCTTCTCTCCGTCCAGCATAACAGCTTCCTTCTTGTTACAATGACCAACTGTGTGTAACCTTGTGCCAGTTCGCACCTGCCTTCCAAACATGCTAAAAAAAACGCCAAAACACAGACCATGTTTTACATTTTATGAACCACATTGTGTGCAAAATTATCACATCTGCATCTCTCCTCCCAATGTTTTGTGCGTTCTAATAATCAGCATACATTATTACATATTGATGTAATGGTTTGTGGGTGCTATTTTTCTTATTTTTCAGACACAATCCTTGTTGCACCTTGTTAGTAGGTCAGCTTAGCGCACACAATCAAGTTTGCACATTTTATACATGCAAACCTTTAGTGGATCAAGCCCATCATGTATGAAAGTTGTGTTGAATGTCACGCAAAGCAAATAGGACAAGAAACCTAACCGGGGACCTCATGGCATGTTCCTGTTTATGCGTATGTGAGCAGTACCTAATGATGAAGGTCTATAATTTGAAAGATGAAAGCGTGCCACTAATGACAGAACAGCACAGTAACTTATAGACATGCCTCTCGTCCCTGAAGAACCACAGAAGAGGTGAGTGACGCACTTGGCCTTATATATAGATACCGTTATAGGCTCGGAGATCCCGCCACCTCTCTTACCAGACAGGAGGGAATGTCGTTATGGATCTGCCCCACATGGGATATAAACACATACACGGTCATGGTGGTGTCAGTGGGACGCTGGCCGGGACATAAGGCTTATTTTATATTATTTATTTAATATTATAAAACAAGGTAAAAAAAAAAAGTTCAAACTGTTTGGTTTATTGATAGGGAGTTGTGCAGCTGCATGACATGGAAGGGAAAACACCATAGCTTGTTTTGTCATAAGTCGACTTCAGGAACAATGAGGAGTGTCTGAGATATAATCACTTCGCAAGGTCTGATTGAGATAAGAAATAAATTGCTTTTTCCCAGTGTCCTTCAGTTGAAACAAGCCATATTGTAGTATACTCAGTATACTCAGAGTGTGTACAGTCTATTTTAAATAGCTGGTGTGCAAGTTCAGTGGTAATGATTACCTCAGAATTACCTCAGTATTTGGTCATAAGGTAAGGAAAATAGTCTGGGCTGTGCAGCTATGTAACAGTATAAATTATTCATACACTTTATGACTAAAAAAAGAAAATATGAATTAGTAGACAATTGAGAAGTGACCTTTGAGGAATGCCACATTAATGTCTAATAAAAGGAAAAGAAAAGAAAAAATACAATATTTTAACATTTTTCTGTTTCTATTAATGAATAATAATAACAAAAACAGTCTAATCTACGTGCAACTGTATAAAATATTAAGTAAAGGCACAGGGAAAGAAAAGGGGACACCTGTGGAATGCTGAATGTACCGTAAATGTGAATTTAACTTCCTCGACATGTGATTATATCACTCAAACCATTACTTAAGGAAAATAGAAATGTGTAGCTCCATAATCATGTGAATTATTTTTACACTTTCTTAATAAATAAGAAAGTGTGAGGACTTGTGGTGCACGTGCTTGGATCACACAGACCAGTGTCTCTTCCATTCCATTTTCCATTCCATTTTCCATTCCATTTTCTTCTGCTTATCTGGGTCAGCAGTCTCAGTAGGGAAGTCCAGACTTCCCGGTCTCAGTTGACATCCTCCAGCTCCCCCGGGAGGACACCGAGGCGTTCCCAGGCCAGCTGTGAGACATAGTCCCTCCAGCGTGTCCTAGGTCTTTCCCGGGGCCTTCTCCCGGCTGTGCATGCCCGAAACACCTCACCAGGGAGGTGCCCGGTAGACATCCGGACTAGATGCCTGGCCGAGCTCCTCACCCTATCTCTTAGGGTGAGTCCAGCCACCCTACGGAGGAAACTCATTTCCGCTGCTTGTATCCGCGATCTCGATTTTCGGTCATGACCCATAACTCATGACCATAGGTGCAGGGTGGGAACGTAGATCGATCGGTAGACAGAGAGCTTTGCCTTCCGGCTCAGCTCTCTCTTCACCACGACGGTCCGGTACAGCGACCTCATTACTGCTGACGCTGCAAAATATCTGTCTGTCAAACTCAAGCTCTAACCGTCCCTCACTCGTGAACAAGATCCCGAGATACTTGAACTCCTCCACCTGAGGCAAGACCTCACTCCCAATCCGGAGGGTACAGTCCACCCGTTTCTGACTGAGAACCATGGCCTCGCATTTGGAGGCGCTGAGTCTCATCACAGAAGCTTCACACTCAGCTGCAAACTGTTCCAGTAAACGCTGAAGGTCACAGCGTGATGAGGCCATCAGGACCACATCATCTTCAAATAGCAAAGACAAGATCCTAAGGTCTCCAAGCTGGACTCCCTCAACGCCCAGACTGCACCAAGAAGTTCTGTCCATGAAGATTATGAAAAGAAACTTACTTGTGTCCTGCAGCTCTGCCCAACAAGAAAACCCCAGGGTCTGAGCAGGAAATAACCAAAACAGATAACAAAACGACCCAAAATGTGACAGTATGTTAGTGAAGGATTGAGATGTAAAACCTGAAGTACTGTGGAAAGTGAGAATGTACTGTAAATTCAGAGAGAATGTTTGAGTTAAAATTAGGAATTATATTGAAATAATATAGTAATAATAGGTAGGTATAATAATAATAATTATCCAAAGCATAACCCATTCTTTAGTCATCCACAGTGTCAGTCAACAAAACTGTTGACCAAGCCTTGGCAGTTGGTACAACTAATTCCTACTGGTGTTCCAGGTTCTGGAGTACTTACTAGCTCCTCAGTCTGCATAAAAGCAGTGTTTGCAACGCATTGTGGTTCCATACCCTTGTGGGCATCAGTTGAACAGTATTGAACTAAAGAAAGCGATGTATCGCTACCAAAATGGCAAGAAAAAAAGGCATTTAACAAGGGAAGAGAGACAGACCATCTTAACACTTCCTAATGCAGGTTTTTTTCCTCCAGAGAAATTGGAGTGTCCTAATATTTTTGATCGGTAGTGCAGTATTCTGGTCACTAAGCCACAAAGGGTCGATGCAGAGTCTGCATCACTGCAGAAGCCGTCCCAATCCGCCTGTCTCTTTCACGTTCCATCCTTCCCTCACTTCTGAACGAAACCCCGAGATACTTAAACTCCTCCACTTGGGGCAGGATCTCATCCCTGACTCGGATATGGCATTCCACCCTTTTCCAAGCGAGAACCATGAACTTGGACTTGGAGGTGCTGATTCTTGGCACAGCCCAGAAAGGTAACGTGGGTCCGCTCTCCCATTAGCTCACCATTTGTGGGAGGGGCCAAAGGGGTTGGTTGCAAAGTGAGGTGGGTGGTGGCCGAAGGCGGAGACCTTGCCGGTCCAATCCTCGGCTGCAGAAGCTAGCTCTTAAAACATTGAATCCTCCATATATTACGGAAATTCATTCGCTGTGGTTGGGTATGAAACCAATAAAATGTTGTATTTTTAATTAGTCAACGACATTAGAAAAATACATAAATACATAAATAAATAAAGGACCGAAAAGTGATCTCGACAAGTGAAATGCCACATGAAAATGAAAAAGTATGTTCCTCCAAGACAATATTTGAATTATGAATCATTTTTTCATGAATACACTTCCATCCTATATTAGTGTAGCCATTATTTCCCCCCATATGTGAGAATGTAAATTCCTCTCATAAAACAGAGACAGCATTTGAACTGCAAATTATATTTAAATATGTTCGTATTAGATGTTTTGATTAGGGCCGCAGGTTCTCCACCCTAATCTATAAATGGCTTTTTTTCTCAGAATAGTCATCAAATGCTATGAGTAGCTTCCATAAATGCAGTGCAACCCGCATTGTTTGCAATGCAAATGAGAAAATGTTTCAGTTTAGTAAAAGAGCATGACATCATTCACTGCATAGCAGACATGACTACACTGCAGCAACTGGTGCCACTAGTGTGAAAAAAAATCCTTTTAGGTTGGTATCTAAGACAGAACGCATGGTTAAAGAGTTCATGATGACTGACAAATTATATGAGCCTTTGAAATAAAATCCTGGAAAACTCTTAACCACCGCGCAGTCGTATTGTTCCAAAAAATCTTCCACATCACATGCCGTCTGGAATTGTTTTTCACACAAAGTTGGGCTCCCTCTCCAAGAGTACAGAACGCAAATATTCGACGCTTCTGACTTCTCAAAACATCGGTCTACCACAGGTGCAAGTTTCCCATACCAATTAGCGGAGGGCTCCACCCACAAATTTCCCATCCAAATAAACCCGTAAAGAATGCACGTTAAAATGGGGGTGATTGTCTTTGATATTCAATGCTTTAATTGGAACCAGACGGCATCGTTGTGGAGTGCATGGTTGCCTACAATAAAAGGGTATTCCTGATTAAGAGACGCTACATTTTCCTGTTAGTGTGTCAGGCTTCATGGTCGCCTCCCTCTTACTGTTGACGAGAGGTCAAAGGTTCATGCTCCTCATACCGATCTATGGCTACGTTCAGTAAGCAGTCCACATATGGCGGCCGGGCTGGGTAAACATCTGGTAATCTCGCTTTGGGCCTCTCCAGAGCACACCAGGCTAGCCTCTCTTTCGCTCGCTACATCTTCTCCAGTTACATACTGGTTGGCGGCTCCCCCACCATCCCCCTTATACTCCTCGAGGTTACAAAGCTTCTGGGATTGCGGAAGGAGTTTCCACCAAATAGGTGTTGTCCAGAAAATTCCTTAAACTTGTGGACATAAACGCCATTCGAGCAGTTACGATGGATTTTGAACCCTGTTTGGCAAAGAAGTGATGTATTGCAGAAGTATACAAAGCAGGTAGCCAGTGACTGCAGGTGAAGATGGTTTTCCGTCACTACATGTGCCTCTGTCATTGCAGACTAGTGAATGGGGTTGTGAACAATGAACCGACGAGAAGCCTCGGTGAAAGCCTCCTGTGTCAATAGGAATCAGCCATAAATCTTTAGATGAACCAACGATGGAGACATTCACTGGCTATCGCAAGAGAAATAATGTTGCAAACACTATTCTCTGTGTCTGTGTTGTATTGTTATATCATCCTTACTGTTATGACATTTTGAATATGGGAGTGTTACTTTTTTATTGCCCTGATGTGACAAATAGTTCTATTTACTTACCAGTGCCTTCAAGCTATTAATTGATTGGGTATTATTGATTGGATTGGTGAAGGCCTATTGTTTATTGTCATAGCAACGAAATGTAGTTTGGTGGCTTCACTTCCATTTCTAGCAACATTATTCCATGTTAAAACTGAAATGATACAAATGTAAGATGTGTACAAATCTAGAGATAAGATATATAATATAAAATATTAATCCCATCAAACAAAAAGATGTTCATTTAGCAAGTCTTTT
Source organism: Oostethus manadensis (assembly GCA_024372805.1). Classification (NCBI taxonomy): domain Eukaryota; kingdom Metazoa; phylum Chordata; class Actinopteri; order Syngnathiformes; family Syngnathidae; genus Oostethus; species Oostethus manadensis. The sequence continues at coordinate 932,430 of QODF01000132.1, read as the reverse complement.
TTGGTCTGTTCCTAAATAGTATATACATTTTACATGTGATTCTGTTGACTTTATTGGCTACTTGAGGAAATGATTTTTTTTTCTGCACATTAGAAAATACTGTAAGAATGCCACACTCATACAATTGGCATCTTTATTTTGTAATGTAAAATTAATGTCTACATCAACAAACACTTTAATATTGTTTGCACACTTCATCAAATCACATTGAATTGTTCTACTTTTAAAATATAGCGTTTTTTTTAATCATATCGTAAAGTCTCGGGGTATGCTGGAGCCTATCCCAGCTGACTTCAGTGGAGAGTCGGGGTACACCATGTACTGGTCGCCAGCCAATCGCAGGGCACACAAACAACCATTCCCACTCACATTCATACCTATGGACAATGTAGTCACTAATTAACCTAACATGCATGTTTTTGGAATGTGGGAGGAAACCACACAGAGATGGCCAACGGAGATTTGAACCCAAATCTCCTGACTGTTTGGCCAACATGCTACCCACTCGACCACTGTGAGGCCCATATTGTAACTTGTCTATCTAGATTTGAGTCAAATCTTCTATCACTGAGATTTACATGGCTTCTAATGAATAGGTGGAGGGGTGCCTTGCTGATGAAATTGTAACTTCTACACCCTGTGTATGCGTATGGAAATATAGTGAAACTGTAATGTCAACCACCCCTGCAGTCATGCAATTTCAGCAAACTTTAGAGTGAAAAAAATCCACCCAAAGTTGCTAATTACTGTTGCTATCATTGATACTAATGTTAAGTAGCGTGTAAGTGGTGCTTGAGCAAACCTACAGCACATTAAAATCATTTGATGATTCAATTCTGTTAGAGTCATTTTTATATGATGGCGATTGTGGGCAATTACAGTTCAACTCTACTTTGACGTCACTTCCTGTCCCCCACAAATCATTACGCCCACCGCTAGGGAATACTTTTACTGTGACTTATACGCATGAGCAGGAGTTTCATTTATTAAATGGCTTGATTGCTATTATTATGCCTTACGTCTATATTGGGTAACATGAGTGTAAAGCTTCTATTAAAAAAGGGATTCTCCGGAAAAGTAACCCCTCCCACAAACTCAGCTGTTTGTTATGCTTCCACGGGCCCTCAACAAAACACACAATGGCGTCACGTTGTAGCTGGGGCAATATTTCAACAGCAATTCTATTTAGTCAGCTTCTTGTACATGTATCCCATCTCTAGGCCCTCAAAATGGAGAATCATAATTGGGATTATTTCAACAGTGCCAGATGGCCTCATCAGTTTGCAAACTCATCATTCAGTGAGTTTACATGCAGGGCCTTTAATTATGCTTACACAGGGTGACCCCACTGGAGCGTGCACCATGGTTGCTATTTTATGTGGAACACACAGGAACCACTACACCCACCCCCAACCCCTCATTCCCCTAAGCATGAGCCTAAACAATTGCCGTCCTCCAGATCACTGGCCTGTGTATTTACTTTGCACACAAAATGACTAACCAAGAATGGTTATTTTTACCCAGCGAGGTGGGAGGGGAGGAGGCACATCTTTAATTTTAATCAAAATGCAGAAAGCCCGGCAGAGCAACAACCCTCTTCATTTTTTTAGCCCTCTTGTGGGTTCACGTAGTCCAAAACCATTATGACATAGCTCCAAGAGGATTAAAATATGAATTTGCAATTTTTCTCTTAGTAGCCGGGAATCTGTCCATTATAGCAAAGGCCAGGAGAGGTGAATTTATTGTGGGACTTAAGTGTTTCCATTTGCAGCGGGAGCCACTAAAAACAGACATTTCTGGTGGGGGCAGCTTGTAAAAGGACTTGAGGTTGCCTCTTGGCCTGACAACCTGTTTGTGGAGCTTAATTGATGGCCTTTTAATGAATATATATAATTGCTTAAGGAAATATAGTGTGCATGCTACATCTCAGCATGGGCATAGAGTGTATAAATAGTAGGGCCAATATTGGAATAACAAATAAAAAAAAAACATTAAATATCTATTGGTTCATGTCAGTATGGGATTTTCTCTCTCATGCGAGGGGGAAATAAAGCGTCTTTGAAAATTTACTTTTCCTCTAATATGTTATGTTAATGCAGCAAAATAAAAAGAAACCTGCTATGACAAGCTGAATAAGCCCAGTTTATAATTTTTCTGATTGTATTTGTACAGAGTTTCATACTTCTTATGCAAATGTTTGTCTCACATAGAAATACGCAACTGTCCAAACTCTATTATTGCCAATTTAATCTAACCTCTTTTACTTGTTGAAAGGAGGAGAACCTTTTTTTGGTTTACTATTTTGATTTGATTTTTTAATGACTAATTTGTTGAGACAAAATGTTTTAAATAAATATGGCACTTTTTCTATAATTTACATTGCATATTTAGGGTTTGTCTTATTTTGCACCAACTCTGTATTTGTGAAATGCGTTCAGTGGCATCACAATAAAAAATATATATTGTGTATTTATTACATCATTGGTGCATCAATGATGCACAATAACAATAGACTTTGTTTTCCCTCGCCCGGACGCGGGTCACCGGGGCCCCCTCTGGAGCCAGGCCTGGATGTGGGGCACGATGGTGAGCGTCTGGTGGCCGGGCCTGCACCCATGGGGCCCGGTCCGGCACAGAACCAAAAGGTAACGTGGGTCCCCGCTCCAATGAGCTCACCACTCGTGGGAGGGGCTTAAGGGGTCGAGTGCAAAGAGAGCTGAGTGGCGGTCGGAGGCAGAGGCCTTGGTGGTCCGATCCTCGGCTACAGAAGCTAGTTGTCGGTACGTGGAATTTTACCTCTCTGGCGGGGAAGGAGCCTGAGCTGGTGTGTGAGGTGGAGAAATTCCGGCTAGATATAGTCGGACTCACCTCAACGCACAGCAAGGGCTCTGGAACTAGTCTGGCTGGGGAGAGGGACGTCTGGGCTTCCCTGCTTAGGTTGCTGCCCCCGTGACCCGACCTCGGATAAGCGGAAGAAAATGGATGGATGGATGGATGGATGGATGGTGTAATTATTAAACAAGATGTGGCATGACATTAGCTTGAGGGATGAGCGGCTGCCTGTATCGATATAGGTTGGCATCAGTATCAGAAATGGAGTGCTGGACAATTTTTTTTTATAAAAAATGGCAACCAGGTACACGTTACACACAGGAAGTGCACAAAGTAATAGTAACTGCTGAGACACATACTCAGCCATCACCTCTCGAGACTCTCTTTATACTCTCTTATTTAGAATCTCTTTGTTTAAAAATCAACTCAAAAAGTCACTTCTTTGCTAAAGCATATAGTTAGAACTGAACCCTGATATGCTAATATGTATCAGAGACATTCCTCTATGGTCCTTGGACTAAGACTAAGACTTTTGGCTTGATCTACCATGTCCACCATCCCTCTATTCTTTTTTTTAATGTGTCTCAACCCAACCGGTCAAGGCCTCTTGGCCCCACAGAGCCTGGGTTCTGTCCAAGGTTTTTCCCCAGAAGGAGTTTTTCCTTCCCTCCGTGGCCAAGTGTCTGCTCATGTGGGTTTTTTTTTTGTTCTGTTTTCTTTTGTGATCTTCATATTAAAGCACCATGAGATAACTGCTGTTGTGATTTGTGGATATTTAAATACCTTTAATTGAATTAATAGGCCGCACGGTGGTCGAGTGGGTAGCACATTGGCCTCACAGTCGACACAAAGACTTTCAACAGCAGCTTGAAAATAGGCTTAATGGTGTGGGAAATACAGCAACCAGTCAGCCTATGAAGTGCTGACACATTGTGCATTATGCCATCACGCAAGAAAATCACAAAAACTGTCAAGGTAGAAATATGGAAACCAAATAATTGCTGCCATGACATGTTCTCACTTATACAATTAAGAAAACACTAAATACATACATCAGAAGTACAAGATATGAGTTTAAAATGTTATTTAAAGTCAAAATTAGTATATAAAGTCAAAACTATAGCAATATAAATCTAACTACACAAAGTCTAATATGTTTTTCATATGTGCAGAGTTAGGGATGCTGCAATTGATCGGCTCTCTCTCAGCCCCCCTGAAGCCCTGCTCCTGGGGCAGCACACCACATTTTTAAAGTTTATTCAAGTTTTGAAATCTGACATTGTCCCACCTATTTTTCACCATCACTTTATATTTGTTTTTACTACACAAATACTATACTACTATTACCATTAGTATTGCATTTCAATAAATCATCAATCATGCATACAGTATGTGTCATTCCTGCAGGAGATGCTGAGCCAACTTAAGTCTGCTCTCTGCTACATCACACAGCACTGCAGGACCAACAAAAGCCAGCATGCCTTATAAGATGACTGTGCTGTTTGACTCCGGAACTTGCAACTGCTATGGTTAGTTTGAATGTTTATGTTTTGTTGTTGGAAGCAGAAATGAGTGTTATGGATGTAAAATGAAACTGGCAGAAACACCGCCGGGTTGATAAGACTGTTAAGCGGGAACCTCAGTATATGTTTATGTATGTATGTGTGTGCGCCACGGCCGATTCACATGTAATGGTCCTTTCTTTAGGCCTGAAAATGTGGAGGTCTTGCACCCTTGTCTCAGTACAGTCCATTACATTTCTTTTTTGTCCGGTCCATGTATTTTATATATATCGTGTATCTCTCTCTGATGCAGCAACTCCGATATAAACAAATGCTGTTGCCCTAAAATGGTACTCACGGCCAACAATGCATTGCATGAGCATGTCCAAGTATCCAAGATTTTGTCTTGGGCATGTAATCCAAGATGGCGGCATAAACAAAATGGACGGTATTTTGGATGCTAAACAAGCAGGTGAACAAGCCGAGGCAAAATATTAACCAAAATCTTGGACGTTCACCAAAAAACGTGCTAACCGAGGTGGACGTTAACCAAGGTATTACTATGGATGATTACCAGTTACAGTACTTTTACTTTATAGACACCGACCAAATTCCATCAGTACTACCGGGCACCGGACCACATCAAATAAAAAGGAACCAGGCTGCTAATAACATTGTATTCACAAATGAATGAAAATATACTAAAAATCATGTGTGTATTTTGTTTGTCATTGATAAGTATAATCACAAAATGAGTTTGAGAAAGAACATGAGATGAGATGTTGAGAACCAGATGAGATGTTGAACCATTTGAGATGAGAACCATTTGAGATGTTGAGAACCAACATCTACAATAATGTTTTATTTAGTAAAATGACACTGCAAAGTCCATAGACAAACATTTAGATGCCACTGACATGTAATCCCGCCGTTACTGTATAAATCATTCATACATAGCTGAAAGTGCAGATTGTATAGGGAAAGTTAATGTACCACAAATTTTGATTATTTTTCTGTGGCTCTGTCGAGCATTATAAACACAACAAACAAAACAAAATGAGATGTCATTTAAACATGCAATAAAACATCACATACAACAAAAAACAGCTTCTGTATGGACATTAACTTCATAGTAATTGCGGGTCTAAAATGTGTGTTTTGTATGGTTACATTTTGATAAAGTTTCACATGAGCACTAATAAATAGATTGGTAATTGTTCAACATATCTGGTATTCCCGTCAGATTTTCCCATCCTTCTGTATGCATGAGTTGAATGTGAGCTTCACTTTGTGTTTTTTGTCCACTCATGATTGCTATGGTTTAAGTTTGCATATTCATTTAATACCAAATTTAAGAGAATAGTTTACCAATGAGGAAAAAGCAGTATCCAAAGTACAAAAATACATGCAACCAATGATGAGGGAATGGGGTATCCCCATACACAGTAACAGGTTTTCACCGCTACGCTGTGTAGGGATTGGAACGCCAATATAAGTGAAATATTTAAGATAAAACACTTTGAATGCACAAAATCAAACTTACTAATTTGTTAGTGATCTGTCTCCTTTCTGTGGCGGTCTCCTTTTTTCTTGAGGTGTTCAGGTGCACTCGAAATTGTGAGTGATAGGAAGTGCAGGTCTGACACTGTCACTAGCAGCACGGAAACACTGCAGGGAACTGTGCTCTTTCCTGTTTTGCTTACCCTGACACGTCCGACTTTCAGTACAACTCTGAGCACTGCCATGTACAGAAATACGTGGATGTCATGGCCATCGTGGGATGTATCAGGAATGGACTGGAGGAGTACATAAAACTGATCCAGGACTGGTGCGACGCAAACCACCTGTACCTCAACACCACCAAGACTAAGGAAATGGTCGTGGACCTCAGGAGAAACAGGACACACCCAGAACCTGGGATTAGGTGACAAACTAGCCAGTGTATGACCTCTTTTGCTGTCTCAATTTTTGTGGCTATGGCCTCCACCCATCTGGAGAATGTGTCTACAGCCACCAGCAGGTAGCCCTTCACTCATTGTCTTGGGCCCATACCAGTCAAGTCAATAACAACCTTTTTCCTGTGGTGTAAGGGAGCTGGAAATCTTCCCATTCCCAACTTGAAAGTTGTTTTGGGGTTAAATAATGAATGACTCCTTCATCATCTACATAATCTTTACAAACATCTGACACGTAGGGATGCCACCACTGCTTCTCTGTCATCTCTATCAATCTCCCCTAATATTAACTTCCTTGCACAGTAACAATGACACAACAATGTGTCTGTCGCGTGAAGCTTCACTGCATGTCAACTACATAATTTCCAGATAACCATTCCATCACTACGATCATCATCTGGTAATGTGTACATTTATTTACATAGCCTGCCACAGATTTTGGTCCTAAGTGTCATCAGACTGTCGTATCACCTGGGCAAAGGCCGCATGACGTGGCTGATTTGGAGCAGGGATGGGCGAGTACACCACTGTCTGTATCTGTTCACCTCACTAGATTATCTGTATCTGTAGCGGTATTCAGAGTGGGCGGGGGCATAAACCGGAAGTGGGTGTGCTTTAACCTTAAATGGGTGTGGCTTTGCACATTATTTTAAGTATGAAATTGACATGGATTGATCAGAAGTTGCTTTTTTTTTTGAAAACTATTTCAAATTTGAGATCCAAATTGTGTGTGTGTGCGTGTGTGTGTGTGTGTGTGTATAATTGATCTGTAAGATTTTATTATTTAATTATTTGTAAATGATCTTTGTAAAGTTTGTGATTCATGCCAACATCCAGTGATGGCAGCCTTGTTCGCTGTATTTTTCTCAAAAGCACCGCGTTCAGTACTACTAGCAAACTTTTTCCACTGACTTTATATCACCAGCCAAATTAGAAGCAAATAGATGGGGAAAAACCCTGCAGTGACCAACTCAATAAGAGCTCTGTCTTCTCAAATGCACCTTGTATAACTAGTTTACCAAGTAATTTTAAGCGGTTCTCACCTCTGCTCATATAGCGTATCAACATTAATGTGCCTTCACCGGCCACAACAGGCCGCTTTTCCCGGCCAAAACTCTGGCTCTCCCGACCTCCATGGGCGCACAGCAGCTGCTCACGTAGCATATTAGTCATTAATGCACCCGGCCACGGTGGGCCGCTGTACACTCTGGCTATCCCGGTGACGATAGCCGTGGGTGCCATAGGAAGCCAGTACACCCATCTTGCAATTGGAGTGAGTGGGCTGCATGAACCTTGTACGATGCCCACACACGTACGTCCCCAGTGAGTGAAACGTACGACAGCCTTACATGAAGCTCACAATCAAAAAGCTTCCAAGGTGCAAGCACCAATCACGTGGGTGTCACAAATCACTTGCTCCAAGTCCGGTCGCTGTGTGTCACTGACCAATCACAGAGAGTTAGGAGTAAATACTTATGTAGTAATTAATACAGACAATACTGCTAGATAATGTACTAGTCTCATGCTCGTACTTTACAAAAATGTGTCACTCAAAGTGTCTTCATGTTGCATGGTAATTTTTAGGTCTTGCAACACAGATTTGGGGGTAATCCTTAGTTACTGCTCTTTCTCCTCATCTTCCTTCTCATCTGCTTTGAGGAGATGAGGAGGAAGATGATCTCTCCTTTCTCCCTCTTCACTGCCTGATCCCACAGACATAATTGCTAGGGCCTTAAACAAACTCTTGAAGTCTTGTTCCTCCCTTTCCCCACCCTTCATTTCATTTAATTTTACGTTCTCCTCGGGGGTGGGTTCGACGATGTATTCAAAGACTCCATGACCTGTGTTAATTTGGGATTTGGGGCATTTGAGAGCATTGAGACAGGTCTGGGTACAAACCCAAAGTGGATCTCCAACTTGTGCCAAGGAGGGCTGCGACTCTGCAGGTTTTCTTTCCAGCCGGTCACAACAGCAAGTGATTTTAATGATCAACAACTCCTTCAATTTGAGGGAAGGAGCTCATCAATTAAAGCACCTGCTTTAGTAACTGGCTGGAAATAAAACCTTCAGGGTCTCTGCCTTCCATGGCACGAGTTTGAGATTCCTAGTGTAGGGGTTGATGTGGCTGCATAAGGAGGTGGATACTCACCGTTGGGTGCAGCGGGTGTCTTTATCACGTCAATAGCAGGCGCCTGTGCTTCTACGAGAAATTCGTCTTCAAAGCAGTTACTAGAGTGGTTCGCAATTATTTTCTGTCAAACCCCCTCAGGGAATGTTTTTGCACCCAATTTTAAATTTTATTTAGACCCAGATAATATTTATTAATTTATGTGTACTGCACAGAATGAACTCAAAACTGAAAGCAGGAAAGTGCAACTAAATGGAGAGCAGTGACGCATACAAGCAAATTCAAGTGTAAAATTTCATGTTGAGTACATTAAATTTGTACACGTTGGCAGTAACATTGAAAGTATTCCCTTTCGCCCAATTATTTGACATTTGCTACAGAATTACAGTACTATGAGCTACTACAACGTAAACGAGTACGTTTCAAATGGTCTGCTAATTTGTTCATTTCCTTCTGTAACGTTCATTAGTATATATAATCACATGTATTGTCCCAAAGAAATGTATGCTTCCTGTCATTTATTTATGCAGTATTTACTATATTGGCCAGTTACAAGATATGATTAAGCCCTGTAGAGGGAGCTCTGGAACAAAAGATTGTTCCTTACTGTTGCGGTCACATGATGTCATCAATGAGCTCAGCACCTGGGAAAGTACCCCATGAACAGCCACGTTGACCCAAACCAACAGCCGAGATCTGAATCCAAACAACAACAACAGGAACTAAAAAGACAAACATGAGTGCAGGTGTGTGTGCATGTGTGTTTGTGTATGCGTTGTACAGTGCATCCACCCCCCGCTTGGACTCAAGCACCTTTCTTCCAGGAAGGTTTTCTCCCAGTTCTAACATTAACCAACAGGACATATTTCCTGAAACCAGAAACTCCCTCAGCAAATGGAAACCCCGACAACACCTGCGTCAGCGAGGAGAGGCCAAAAATCAAACCAGACGTGGTCTAATCATTAGGAGGAGGGACATTCCTCTAATACAAGGACATTCAACTGGCGGCCTGCGGGACAAATCTGGCCCGTGAACGACATGAGACGAGCGCGCAAGTTTAGTACAAGAAGCAACAAACATTTTCCCAGCAGATTCCTAAATACAGCAGAGCACGCTTGTCATCCAGATGGTCTTTGATTAGTGTTTTTGCAATACAAACATTGCAGAGTGGTGTCATATATATGATTTTTTATTTCTCTGCAAGTCTTTCATACATTTATTCGATTTAATCACTGAAATACTATTTCGCAGTATGTCCTTAAAAACAGCCCAGTGTTCCTGTTACATATTTTACATATCTTAGACCAGCGTTTTTTATAATAGGTCTTTAAAAACATTAGTATATCCTAAGAAACAGTAGTGGTTTTGTCATAGAGGATCTTTGACCACGCACGGTGGATGAATGGGTAGCATGTTGGCCTCACACTCAGGAGGCTCCGGGTTCAAATCTTCGTTGGGCATCTCTGTGTGGAGTTTGCATGTTCACCCAGTGCGTGCGTGGGTTTTCTCCAGGTACTCCGGTTTCTTCCCACATTCCAAAAACATGCATGTTAGGTTAATTTGCGACTCTAAATTGTCCATAGGTATGAATGTGAGTGTGAATGGTTGTATGTCTTTGTTTGTCAATATGTGCCCTGCGATTGACTGGCGACCAGTCCAGGGTGTACCCCGCCTCCCGCCCAAAGTCAGCTGGGATAGGCTCCAGCATACCTGCGACCCTAATGAGGATAAGCGGTATAGAAAATGAATGAATGATCTTTGACCAGCATTTTTATAGCAGAATCTTAAAAACGGCACCACATCCTTAAAAACAGTAGAGTGGTTTGGTCACAGAGAATGTATGCCCGATGTTTTTGCTGTAGGTCCTTAAAAACAGAGCTACATCCTTGAGAACAGTTGAGTGGTTTCATCAAATAGAGGATCTTTGACCTGTGTTTATGCTGTGGGTCCTTAAAACCAGCGGTCTGTCCATAAAAATAGTTAAGTGGGTATGACATAGAGGATCTTTGACTAGCATACAGTATCTTTGTTTTATCAGTAGTTCCTTAAAAACTGCAGCGTGCTTCTGTCACATACAGAAAGTTTGACTAGCATTTGCGGAGTCTCCTGTCATATGGGATGGATGACATCAGCTAATGAATGGGAAAAAAGTGAAGGAATGGAGGTGAAGACCATTCCCAAGGATGATCACTTTAGTTGTATTTAGGTCACATGACTCCACATGAATTTTTGTTGATTGATTATACATCAAAGGAGTCACACTAAAGAGTCACGCTCACAAGTGTTTGGAAGTCAAGGCCAGCTGATTCCCTCCATGTATCCATATCATCTTGTGCATCTGCGGTCAGACTTCCTTGCATACTGCAAGGCTGCTTCCAAACCACGACAACCAGTGTGTGGAATTCACGCCAGCATAGTATGTGGTGTTCTCCCCGCCACTTCACCACGTCAAAACGGAGCATCCGTTTGGGAATGATGGCTTCAACGCTGACTGAGTGTTGGCAGCCCAAAGCGTTTTGGTCAAAGCAGTCCAACTTTCATTTGGTGCCAACAGGATGTTACATGAGTGGCGTGTACTCGCTACCACAGTAATTGCATCCGTTTGGAGTTTGCCGGTGTTTTCCACTTCTTTGTTGCAATATGTCACAATGGAGCCGACTATGAAGGGCGTCGGTTTGTTGATTTTTAGTCAAGGATTGAAGAAAAAAATCTGGAGGCCCGCTTCACTGCCACGTATTGCTCTAATCAAATTCATGTCTGAATATTCAACTCAAATGCTTGCAGATTCCAGTCCTTATAGTCAAGCTGCTTACAGTACTGCAATGACACTTCAACTCAAACTGTTTACTACATGCAAATAAATCTGTTTATAATGCAGCATGAATGCTACATGACAAGATACTGGCGCTACCGTCAAAGCCAGGTCTTATGTCCCATCCAGTGTTTTTCTTGTTGATAAAAGATACACCTTTTAAATAAATCGTTGATTTTGGTCATTTTAAACATAAAAAAAAAAAGATTTAGAAGCAACATTGACAGAACTGCCTGAATTCAACTTGGATTTCTGTTGTTGCCAGGAAAATAAATTCAATATAATTCAATTTATTACATTTTTTAAATGTTTTTAATTGTATTTCATGGTAATTTATATAAATTATGATATTAATTTAATTGTATTTTATTATACTTTGACTATTTTAAATACAAAAATATATTAGTTAACATTACATCATGTAAAATTTAGTTTTTTGGTTATCGTTTAAAAAAAAACAGCATAATTATGCTGCAAACAATTATGTTACACATGTATTTATATGCAATAACTAAATTTAAAAGGCTTTTTCCACAAGAGCACAGTCTGCTGGATCTGCTGGTCAACCGTACCAATCCCAGTAGAGCCAGTTTGGTGTTTGGCCACAAGATGGCCAGAAGGTCAAAAGTTTAATTTGCAGTCACACTATTCAACCGTTTTTCTTCCAATTTACAGGGTTTATTGCCATGTCAAAGTCAACACTGTGACACAACATGGCCAAAGTCCAAGGTTTAAAGTGTTTACTTCCATTCCAAAAGGCTGAGACAAACACTTTATTTGTTTGTAAATGTCAATTTTGAGAGAAAGTAGTTAATAACGGGTCCAGTAAGCAGATATGTAATTGAGCCATTTTAATAGTGGAAACCAGAGCTACTTCAACCGATACATAATTATGATTATGCTTTATTTCATTGAGTTTTAATATTTTCAATGACAAAGAAAGATAACGAGTCAGTCATCGTTGTACATGCATTCCTTTGCTTCCCTCTTGGTGAAATAATTGTCACATTGATGTTGCATGTATTAAAACAGCCACAGTGATAGCAGACCACTAACACATCATTCCTATGAGTCTTTTATACATATTTATCTGCTTTAGAGAATGAATGAACAGGAAGATTTTTTTCTTTCCTATGTACTGACAGTAACAGACATGCACAAACATTTTATGGGAATGACTTTACATTGTCATTGCTTTACATTGTTGTAAAGCAGTAGTGGAGCAAGCGCTACATGTCTGGACTCTATTCATCGTTTTTGATGACCACGAGTCGTCTCAACAACACAGGAAACCAGGGTTATAAATAATGATTACCCTCATCAAAAAATATAAGCTTTACATAGATTCATGATAAGTTTTCCAGGTCTGCAAATGGGTCACATTAGATGTCAATAAATAATAAATAAATACACAATTTCATCTCTAATGTAAAGAAGTAAGACAGGTTTCCACAGTTCATGTCTCTGGTTGTCCTCACAGCAGTCGCTTCATGCGGCAGGTGTGCTTCTCAATGTGCAAGGTAGCTCGGTCCGTAGAGCTGGTCAGGGCATCCAGTGCCTCATCCTGCCGCTCCAGCTCCGTCTCTGCCTCCAGAGCCAGGTTCTTCAGCTGCATCAGCATCTGCACAATCACACACACACGCACGCACGCACGCACGCACACGCGCGCGCACACACGCGCGCGCACACACGCGTTTGTTAAAGTCATCACACACCCTGTGGTCAAGCGAGGCGCAGGACACAAATAAAAAGACAGATTTAATAATAATGAAGCATATGAATATGAGAAATATAGCACAGTTGCAGAGGTAATCTTTGGGTCAGTAGAAAACAGCGGAAAAAACTGTAGAAATTCAAATTCAATTGAACTACTGGCCGCTGGGTGAGGCTGGGCCGCATCAAGTATTCAATCCGAACAGTTCCAACCAGATGCTAACAAACACCATCAGAAGCCACAACAAGCATGAGCACTGGTAGCCCACAAGTAGTTATATAAAATTACCTATTTACAAAACAATTACCGCAGGGAATGCTGGAAGTACTTCCGGCTTCCCAGCATGTTTTGCGACACTTAAAAAAATGCTAAAGTTAAGGTTTTAGAATGTATATCTTCTTCTTTACCTTTTGGCTTATCCCTTCAGGGGTCGCCACAGCGAATCAATTGCCTCCATCTAACCCTGTCTTCTGTATCCTCTTCTCTTGTGCCACTCCCTTCAAGTCTTCTATCACTACATCCAAAAACTCTTCTTTGGTCTTCCTCTAGGCCTCCTGCCTGGCAATTCAAAACTCAGCATCCTTCTACCAACATATTCACTATTTCTCCTCTGGACATGTCCGAACCATCTTAGTCTGGCCTCTCTGACTTTATCTCCAAAACCTCCAACATGTGCTGCAGGTTTTAGAATGTATATAGTTTTTCATTATTTTCTCTATTGCAGGCCACACATTTTTGATGTCACGTACGGGGCCACACAATCCTACGGGTCACAAATGGCCTTCAGGCCGGAAGTATGGGACTAGTAATATAGAGGATCTTTGATTGATGACAATGTATTGCTTGTGTTTTAATTAATGACTTTTAGGTAAAAAGGTAAAAATGGGAAAGTTTTTGTCAATAGATATTAATTTGCTCTCAAATAGTAACAAAAGTAACAACATTAGAAACAGCTGTCAGTATATGATGCAGTGAGTGGATCTGGAATATTACAATTTAGCAAAATGTTTTGTTTTTTTTACAAATTACTTTTCCATTAAAAGACAGTAAAGATATTAGAATTACAAAAGGTTTTAAAATGATCACTAAATTATGTGTTTAAAAAGTATGCATTTTAGATGTGGCTGTTGTTGTGCAACTGTACCTAATGTTGTGGCCAAACTGTTTTAAAAAAGCTAGTTTTAAAAATTACCCATTTAAGTCTCATTTGTCTTAAAGTGTATGACGTAACCAAATATCATTCTTGAGCTGACCGTTTTGGCGTTGCGTGTCTCTGAGTGCACAAACGTGTCGTGCAACCCCACCACAGGAACTAACTGTGTCTCTTTCCTGCCCTTACAGCCTGCACGGACTTTGGTTTGTGGTCTTACCGACTCAATTTTTTTTTTAAAGCTTGAGACATAAAAAAAGAGAGAAAAAATCCCACTGTATGGATTGTGGCTTGGAACGGAACTATTAAAATACATTTAACTAAACCCAAATTATTATTTACTACGGGTGCCGTGTTTGAGTTCAAACCCAACTCTGCCACTTCATTAGATATAGCTGCACAATCTCATTTTAAATATTCCTTGTATGAAACACTGTCACAGAGCTAGTCACTCAACAATATTCTGGTTGTAGTTTGCAGTTGCATCTTGCGACAAACTGTTTTAAAAACAGTAGAATTTAGCTCCTGTTCTTCCTCTACACAGGGCAATAAATTTTGGGAACAGCACTCAGTCTGATGCCATGTCCTTAGTACAATAGTACTAATTATTATTGAAGTACTGTTAGTACCTAATGTAGTGGCAAGCAACATTCCCTCTAAATTCTCAATTGTCTGAGCATACACAAAAACGACCTGAGCATTGTGTATACTCTTACTTCCGTCCTGTTTTGCAGCCACCTGTTCCAGCATTATTTATTTCTGGACATGTGCTTGAAAGTGATGCCACATTTGCTGTATATGTTTACTTTTCATTCATTCATTCATTTTCTATGCCGCTTATCCTCATTAGGGTCGCGGGTATGCTGGAGCCTATCCCACCTGAACATAAATAAAAATATTAAAATTAAAAGTAAAAATCTTAAAGAAATAAAAACAACCAGCTTCGGGCAAACTCGACGTAGCACATTCAGTCCACACTTCTCACTCAGAAAATTGGTTCAGAGCAGCCGATTCTCATTTGAAAACCTGCAAAACAGCAGCATGTTCTATGTGCAGTGAGAACATTGTGCTTGCGTGCAGCTTAGAGGGAACATTGATGGCAATTGATTGTAACTACAGAATAACGTCCACTGAAAAAATAAGGACACACTCATGTTTGTAACTTGTCTATCCCTGAACAGATTCACAATAAAGGGGGAAAAATATTTAAAAACATGCACCCCTACTGTGTTGCATGCGCTATGATTTTTCTGGCACACACACCACATGGTGGCAATGTTATTAAACCCCATAGGTTGACTTGAAATATCTCACACAGCTTTACAAAACACGCACCGTATCTTTCGGGTGTTTAGATGAATCACCATCAAGCAAAATGTATTTGCTGGGGATCAGGTGGGACTTAGCAACTGCAGTAATTGTCAATAAGTCATTGCGCATTTGTCTAATGATAATACAACTTTGACAATATCGGTATTACATTTATGTCTTCCAAAGCCTACGTTACCAAAGTGGGGTACACCAATTGTGGGGTACGTGCGGAAAACAAAAACTTGATTCAGATGATAGACATGCTATGTTTATGAATGTGACTGATGGAAATAGAAAAATGTACCTATCGGGCAATTTTAACACTGATTGGTTGTCATCTTGTGTTTTGAGAGAAAGGTTAGTCACAACTCTGAACGTATGTAATCTGTCACAAATCATCAGTGTACCAAATAGAATTACCTCAAATATAGAAGGTGTATCCAAGTCATGCATTGATCACATTCACACTAACGCTGGTAACTTTTGCTCTGCATCCATTCTAGTAGGCATTAGTGATCACAATATCATTGGTTGAGTTAGAAGAGTAAGAGTACCTAAGACTGGGTGTAGGATTATATTACATCGATCTTATAAATCTTTCTGTGCATATAGTTTTCTCTCAGCTATTAAGTAATTAAACCGGTACAATCAACACTGCTCTAAATGTGCTTTAGGAGCACTGATAAACATGCATCTAAAGAAAACTACTGAAAGAACATGGCATTATGGCTGGATACTTAACTAAAAACCTG
>QODF01000132.1:885008-912774 GCA_024372805.1 Oostethus manadensis | reverse complement strand
AGCTGAAGAAAGAGTCCTATCAAGCTGTCTTGGCCCATGGGACTTTGGAGGCAGCTGACAGGTACCAAGCGGTCTGCAGCCCTGGCGGTCGCTGAGGCAAAAACCCGGACATGGGGAGGAGTTTGGAGAGGCCATGGAAAACGACTTCCGGATGGCTTCAAAGAGATTCTGGACCACCATTAGTCGTCTCCGGCGGGGGAAGCAGTGCACAGTCAACACCGTGTATGTTGGGGATGGTGTGCTGCTGAACTCGACTCGAGATGTTGTGGACCGGTGGAGGGAATACTTTCAAGACCTCCTCAATCCCACCGACACACCTTCCAATATGGAAGCACTGCCTGGGGACTCTGAGTCGGGTTCGCCTATCTCTGGGGCTGAAGTCATCGAGGTGGTCAAAAAGCCCCTTGGTGGCAAGGCCCCGGGGGTGGATGAGGGGCCCTGGATGCTGTGGGCGTGTCTTAGTTGACACGACTCTGCAACATTGCGTGGACATCGGGGTCGGTGCCCCTGGACTGGCAGACCGGGGTGGTGGTCCCGCTTTTCAAGAAGGGGGACCAGAGGGTGTGTTCTAACTATCATCGGATCACACTCCTCAGCCTTCCCGGTAAGGTCTATTCAGGGGTTCTGGAGAGGAGGATCCGCCGGATAGTCGAAGCTTGGATTCAGGAGGAGCAGTGTGGTTTTCGTCCTGGTCGTGGAACTGTGGACCAACTCTATACTCCCGGCAGGGTCCTTGAGGGTGCATGGGAGTTTGCCCAACCAGTCTACATGTGTTTTGTGGACTTGGAGAAAACATTTGATCGTGTTCCTCGGGGAATACTGTGTGGAGTGCTCCAGGAATATGGGGTATCGAACCACCTAATCCAGGCGTTCCCTGTACGACCGGTGTCAGAGTTTGGTTCGCATTGCCGGCAATAATTCCAGTGAGGACCCGTTTCCAGTGAGGGTTGGACTCCGCCAGGGCTGCCCTTTGTCACCGATTCTGTTCACTACTTTCATGGACAGAATTTCTAGGCGCAGCCAGGGCATTGAGGGGTTTCAGTTTGGTGGCCGCAGGATTCGATCTCTGCTTTTTGCAGATGGTGTGGTCCTGTTGGCTTCATCGAGCAGTGACCTTCAACTCTCACTGGACCGGTTCGCAGCTGAGTGTGAAGCGGCTGGAATGAGAATCAGCACCTCCAAGTCCGAGTCCATGGTTCTCGCCCGGGAAAGGGTGGAGTGCCATCTCTGGGTCGGGGATGAGGTCCTGCCTCAAGTGGAGGAGTTTAAGTACCTCGGGGTCTTGTTCGCGAGTGATGGAAGGATGGAAGGCGAGATGGACAGGCGGATTGGTGCGGCGTCTGCAATGATGCAGACTCTGAACCGGTCTGTCGTGGTGAAAAGAGAGCTGAGCCAAAAGGCAAAGCTCTCGATTTACCGGTCGATCTACGTTTCTACCCTCACCTATGGTCATTAGCTTCGGGTAGTGACCGAAAGGACAAGATCGCGGGTACAAGCGGCCGAAATGAGTTTTCTCCGCAGGGTGGCTGGGCTCTCCCTTAGAGATAGGGTGAGAAGCACTGTCATCCGGGAGAGACTCGGAGTAGAACCGCTGCTCCTCCGCATTGAGAGGAGTCAGATGAGGTGGCTCGGGCATCTGGTTAGGATGCCACCCGAACCCCTTCCTGGGTAGGTGTTCAGGGCACGTCCAACCGGTAGAAGGACTCGGGGAAGACTCAGGACACGTTGGAAAGACTATGTCTCTCAGCTGGCCTGGGAACGCCTCGGCATCCGCTGGGAAGAGCTGGAAGAAGTGCCCGGGTAGAGGGACCTCTGGGCTTCCCTTCTTAGGTTGCTCCCCCCGTGACCCGACCTCGGATAAGCGCAAGAAAATGGATGGATGGATGGATGAATTATATGCTGTATTATATTAAGTGGTGACAAGCTACAGTATGATAAGATGTGGTAAACTGTGATCTTTATGATCTTTTGCTGTGCTTTATCTGCAACAACATGGAAATAATAGTACAATGCAACTAATATTATAAGCAAACATGTAAATAATTATGACAACAAAGGCAGATTGAAGAAATCCATAAGGTAGTTAATTCAATACGAGGCTTATAACTGAACCAAATGGACAAATGAGCACATGTATCATTAGATTACGGACCAAGCAGAACTTTGCCACATGCCAATGTCATTTGTTTTTCTTCCAAGACTAGTGCATTCAGATTTAATGCACGTCATCCCCTGCGATTGACTGCGACCAGTCCAGGGTGTACCCCGCCTCTCGCCCAAAGTCAGCTGGGATAGGCTACAGCATACCCGCGACCCTAATGAGGACAAGCTGTATAGAAAATGAATGAATCATCAAACGCACACAGTGCAATGAACAACATAATGTTGTCACCTTTCTTTTGGACTGTACTACCAGACCTGTGGCTATTCACAAAAGGCGTTCGGGTGCAGTTTTTTAATTACGGCCCCCTGCGGCAATCTGTGTACCCCTACGGGTGCACGTACCCCAATTTGGGAACCTAGAATGTAGCATGATGTTGGTTAAAATGTATTGTTAGCACAGTGGTTCAAACACAGCAATGTGTCGCTAAATTTGTGGCCTCCTGTCCTATTCTTTATTGTTAACGCTGTTGAATGTGATAAACTGCATTAATAACATTAGACAAGTGCAGAGTAAGCGTGTATGTAAACGAATTTAAAAAATAAAATTGATGACGTGCACAGTAGCGGTTAACTTGTTTTTACACTTGGAGGATTATTTGTAATGTTAAAAACTGTCAATCATGTAGTAAGACTGTTTTATTGTTAAGTATTTACCATTGATTGCAGTTAGCGTATTTTTACACTTGTATGCATGTACAGCTAATAAAAGGTATTGTGCTGGCCACAGTTTGACGCTGGAACAGATTATTTTTGTTTTCTTTAATAGCCTTGCCTCCAGGAATGGATTGTGTTCCATCTTAATAAGGAATATAAATATAAAATATACACACACACTCGCACTGAAATGTTTTAAATCATTTTAAAGCGGTTTGTGTGCATACCCACTGACTATGGCATTTAACTCATAGGTTTTCACTATTTGTTCTCTTTATGTGTCTTGTTTCACAATTGCATTGATCATTTTTTATTCATCAAGTGCACTTGCAATGTTCTATTCCTTCCAAAACAGGACATATTTGAGCCAAATACGGTGTCATACTTATCAGCCACTCCCAAGTCGGAGTCAATCTTCTCCAGACCTTGCATCATGTTATCAAACTGCTCTCCTTGGTGGCTCAGCACTCTCCCAGTGTCCTCCAGTCGTCTCTGAGCTCCAGCCATAAGGCTGATGAGCTCCCGGCCTTTGGAGAGCTTACTTTCAGTGCGACCCTTGACCTCCGAGCTGGGGGACAGGAGACGTTCTCTCCAGAAATGCTCCAGCACATTAAAAACCACCGCCCTGTTGGGCTTCAGGGAACCGAACCAGTGCTTGACGTTTCCTTCCTCCAAGATTGTCAGGGTGCTGAAAATGAAGCTGGACGACTCCATTTTTATCTCAATGATCCTGGCCAGGCGGAAGCTGGCCAGGCTCTCCTTACTTGGGTTGGCGATGAAACGCAGTGTAGTTCTGCTCAGGGACAAAGTCCCATTCTCCCACCTTTTGTCTGAGTTCATGTAGTAGCAGCCAGGCCAGCTGTGGATAGGAACGTCTCCGCTCATTTTGCGGTGCGGCAGGCTAACTTGAAAAAGGAGCGCTAGCTTACAGATCTAAGTTGCTACATGAACACGACGTCGAAACCTGAAGCTTTCTCGTCCTTTACAGCTCCAAATGTCGTGTTTAAACCTTAACGACGTTTATCACTTATCTTGTCGAGGTAAACGGACGAAGCCATCGTGTTGTTTGGCTACGTACCGTGGTGTTGTGAGTAGGAGACAAAGATGTGCGAGTCATGAACGAGTCGTGCACACGGGCATGGTTTTTTTTTCTGAACATCCGCTCACGGTTACTAATCCCTGTTAACTTGTTTACTTACTCACCCCTGCGAAATTAAAAGGAGACCATGTACAATTATTTGAATAAATGTATTAGCCCCGAGGAAAGGCAACGGATTTACTCCTTGCCTCAAATCAACTCTTCTTTCCCTGCCTGCCGAGCTGCCCGACAAAATGAACAATTCATTCGCTCAGCCTGCGAGTTTGAAACGGAAGTAATTTCTTCTTCTGGTATGTGTTGGCGGTTGGTAAACAACTTTGGGGTTGAGTTACCGCCGCCATCTTGTGGTGTGGAGTGTGAGTCGAGCTCGAGGTGTTACATCAGAAGTTGGCCACATTGGCTTAAAAAATGGTCTCTCTGTGTATATATACAGTGAGGAAAAAAGTATTTGAACACCCTGCTATTTTGAAAGTTCTCCCACTTAGAAATCATGTAGGGGTCTCAAATTTTCAGCGTAGGTGCATGTCCACTGATGTTGTCCCACTGATCTAAAAAGAAAAATCCAGAAATCACTATGTATGATTTTGTAACTATTTATTTCTATTATACAGCGGCAAGTAAGTATTTGAACACCTGTCTATCAGCTAGAAGAGAATTGTGTATTGTGAGATTCTGACCCTCAAAGACCCGTTAGTCCATCCCTTAAAAAATCCACCTCCACTCCATTTACCCATCCAGCCATCCATCCATTTTCTTCCGCTTATCCGAGGTCCGGTCGCGGGGGCAGCAACCTAAACATCGCCCATTCGGATTCGATGTCCTCTGCCTCCCTCGGAACATGGTCAAAGCTCTCCCGTAGGTGGGAGTTAAAACTCCTTCTGACAGGGGACTCTGCCAGGCGTTCCCAGAAGACCCCTTACAATGCTTTTGGGTCTGCCAGGTCTGACCGGCATCCTCCCTCACCATCGGAACCAACTCACTACCAGGTGGTGATCAGTTGGCAGCTCCGCCCCTCTCCTCACCTGACAGTCCAAAACATGTGGCCGCAAGTCCGACAACACAACCACAAAGTCAATCATCGAACTGCGGCCCAGGGTGTCCTGGTGCCAAGTGCACATGTGGACACCCTTATGCTTGAACATGGTGTTCGTTATAGCCAATCCATGACGAGCACAGAAGTCCAATAACAAGACACTGCTCGGGTTAAGATCAGGGGGGCCGTTCCTCCCAATCACACCTCTCCTGGTCTCACTGTCGTTGCCAACATGAGCGTTGAAGTCACCCAGCAGAACAAGGGAATCCCCCGAGGGAGCACTCTCTAGTACTTCCACTAAGGACTCCAAAAAGGGTGGGTATTCTGAACTGCTGTTTGGCACATAAGCACAAACAACAGTCAGGACCCGTCCCCCCGCCCGAAGACGTAGGGAAACTACCCTCTCGCTTACTGGGTTAAACTCCAACATGCAGGCTTGAAGCCGGGGGGCAACAAGAATTTCCACCCCTGCTCGTCACCTCTCATTGCCGGAAACACCAGAGTGGAATGAAGTCCAGCTCCTTTCGAGAGGACTGGTTCCAGAGCCGTTGCTGTGCGTTGAGGTGAGTCCGACTATATCTAGCCGGAACTTCTCCACCTCACGCACCAGCTCAGGTTCCTTCCCCGCCAGAGAGGTGATATTCCACGTACCGACAACTAGCTTCTGTAGCCGAGGATCGGACCGCCGAGGCCTCTGCCTCCGGCCGCCACCCAGCTCTCTCTGCACCTGACCCCTTTGGCCCCTCCCATGAGTGGTAAGCTCATGGGATGGGGGACCCACGTTACCTTTTCGGGCTGTGCCCGACCAGGCCTCATGGGTCATTAATCGAGGGACGACCAGAGAGATGAACTATGAACGAAAAATCATTTAGGAGTGTGTCAACGTCCCTCCTTTTTTACATCCCAGACTTTGCATTGAGTAGATTTGTTGTTGTTCTGTTGTGTATCACATTTTGGTTGACTTGTGTTTTTTTGAGTAAACGTAGTTGTCTGGATTGCTGCATGTGAAAAGCTACTTAATGCATGAAAAGGTTGTCTCAGAATGACTCTTGCCTACTTACCAGTCATGTTACCAGCTTATATGTTAAAAGTTTATGTAACACTTTGGAAGCATCTGGCGGGCCGCATTCAAATGCCTGGCGGGCCAATGTGGCCCCTGGGCCATAGTTTGTCCACCCCTGTGATAGGAAGCCATGATTTCTAAATATTACACTAAGTGGGAGAAGGTACAGAGCAAACAGGATGGGTCCAAGAATTGATTCCTGGGGCAATCAAGGGTGGCGGTGGACGAGGTGGTGTCCCTGAGTCCAACAGTAAGGCATCTCCCTGACAAGTAAGACCTAAACCACTCAAGGGCAGTCCCTCTGACACCCACACAGCTTTTCCAAGCGAGAAGTCTAAAGCAGTAAAATGGCTGAACCACCAGAATCAGTTAGCCTCTGTAGCCTGACTGTAAGGTGTCTAAAATCATATTTGCATTTTTTTTTTTTATCAAAAAGCTTTATCTTTGCAAGTATGCTTTTTTTCTAAAATCTTTGCGACAAATTGTAGTTATGAAATCGGGTTTGGCCACCATGATGGTGAGCAGAATCCAGATACATTGCATTGCACCTCTATCTGTCGATGATTTTCGGCTGTCACGTGTTGGGCAAGCCGATGTGCACCACTATGCATGATCCTTCGTTTAATTTTACAACAGTTCTCCTAAAAACATTATTAGGATTGGAGACATAACACCATAAGCCTGATGGGAACCAGGTTATGAGTTTGGCCTGCGTTACCGTGATGATACAGTTGCTACGTTCGTGCAACAGTTCGCAAATACCAAGACGTTTTGCAGCTTCAAACTGTATTACCAGAACAAACACGAGTATGTATGATAATCATCTTGCCAAAGATTCGTATTGTTTGGACTATGGCATGGTGTTTCTCGGCCGATGCAGTCAGCTGACACATTGAAAACTGAAACGGAAGTGGCGTCACGCTTATTGCTGTGTGTGACAGTGTATACTGTCCGACTTAAAAGTTCCGCGATGTTTTTGGCCGACTGGAATAATTATTTTACAACATACATATTGCCTCGCAAGCAGATATGGATTAATGATTTATTGTCAGTTAATAGTAATATAGCAATGCGGCTAGCACTGCCCTAGCAAAATCTTTGTGACGGGGTAGACACATTACTTGTAGCAGAATGAATATGTTCTTCGTTGACAGATCCCGAAACGTCGTTTTCGGAATGATGTCACGTCCATCGTGCAGACATTTATCTCCATGTAACGTTTGAACGAAACTAACATTACAGTCACGGCGGAAAAGCCAGCGATGTCAAACAAATTGTAGAACGGCATTTCTAACAGGAAAGCTCGCTAATTGGCTAGCCTGCTCATGATTGCCAAAATGGACAGGGACGCGTACCGCAACTGTTGCAGTCTTGTCAAGATCCCCAGACCGTCCTACGAGCAGTTTTGCTCGTCACATTTCGTAGACTACATCGACAAAGAGCTGGGCTATTCGGCATTTTTCAAAAAGTACTTGCTTTCCAATCACCCGTGCATGTTCTCCAAAAGGTTCACCGAGGAGTGGAAGTGCAGGAAACAGTGGGTGACTGAGGAGGGGAAGCCTAATTTCCGGAAGCTGCTGCAAGAATTCGGTAAATAGTTATCATATCGTTGTGAGTGCATGATGCAAATATTGCTTGATTTTCAGATGAGACTCCTGTCCCCGTGGCAAACTGCAATGCAAAGGAATACAATTCCAATCCCAAACAAGTAATGCCTTTCAAAGAGTTCATACAATACTGGAAGGAGCACATCCAGAATGGCCACTCGTCACCTAAAGGATGCCTTTACCTTAAAGACTGGCACATGTCAAGGTACAATACACCGGATAACATGCGGGATACACTGTGGAACCTGCTTATGTTCAGAGCCTGTCTGTATTGACAGTGTTGGTTATGTCAATGGCGGGTTCCACCGTTCACGTGATTTTATCTTTACCCTGCAGGGACTTTCCTGAACATAATGTTTACACCACGCCAATCTTTTTCACCTCTGATTGGCTGAATGAATACTGGGATGCGCTTGAAGTGGATGACTACCGCTTTGTTTACATGGGACCCAAAGGCTCATGGTAATGTTGCATTAAATGGCTAAGCAAGAATTTTCCATAACGTATTTGCTCTACTTATTCCTAGGACGCCATTCCACGCCGATGTGTTTCGCTCCTACAGTTGGTCGGCAAACATCTGCGGCAGAAAGAAGTGGCTTCTGTATCCACCCGGCCAGGAGGAGTTTTTAAGAGACACACACGACAACCTCCCGTATGATGTCACGTCAGCTGAGCTTCATGACACTAGCCTTTACCCGCATGCCCAAGAGGCCTGTCAGCCCCTGGAGATCATTCAAGAGGCTGGTGAGATTATTTTTGTGCCCAGCGGCTGGCATCATCAAGTTTATAATCTGGTAAGAAGGACAATAATGGCACTTGGATATCTTAATATTCTTACTATATATTTGCTATTTTGCAGGAGGACACCATCTCCATCAATCATAACTGGTTGAATGGTTGCAACGTTGACATCATGTGGCAGTTTCTGCAGCTAGAGCTGTCGTCTGTGCAGAAAGAGATAGATGAGTGGAGAAACACGATGGATTCATGGCATCAGCACTGTCAGGTACTGTAAAATGATGATTTGCTATGTCACAAAAGTCCATTTGTGCATTTTTACGTCAGTATACAATGCTATAGAAATTCAACTTAGATATACTATACAAAAGTCAGTCTACAGCTTGTATAGCAGTATATATTTCCAATCCACTTACAATGACACAACACACAGCCTATGTCTACATAGATAGCGTCGCGGTCTGGGGTTGCACGAGTGCTGCTGGCAACTGAGAAGCTGTGGTTCATTGAGAGGAAAGATGAATTCCAAAATGTACTGTGACGTAATGAAGCAGAAAGTGGGCCGTATGGCAGTTTTCCAATATGATAATAAGTCCAGACACACCTCCAAGATGACAAGACGCCTTGCTGAAAAATTTGAAGGTGATGGGATAGCCAACTACTGTATGTCTCCTCTAGACCTGAAACCATTGTGTTTAACCCGCTCTACCAGTGATGTCATAATGGAGGAGTGGTAGACGATACCAGTCACAACCTGTACGCGGCCGAAAAGTTGCGTATGCTGTTTTCCACGCAAATTATGTGATCTATAAACACACAACCTGAAGTGAGAATGTGCGTGCTTTTGCTAAGCTTACATTCCTTTAAAATTCATCATCTAAAATTGTATCATTTACAAAAAATCTAGCGACATGCTCACTAAAAATGGAAATGTGATATTGGACTGCTCCATTCACAGCCATCACCGCGGACTTGCTGTCACTGTTTTATGTGTTTGTTTTATTTGTTATGCCACTGTAGTGTCTCAAATATGACACTTTTTTCCAGTATTTCCACCTACATTTCCGCGAAAGTTCGCTTCTTCATACTCGTCGTCTTCCCACCAGCTGTGATTCTTATACAATCAAGGCTACTTAAATACGAACGAAACGAGTTACTTTGCGTTGACCTTCTATGGTCAAGCGGAGACGTTGAAAGGGCGTAACTTAGTATATGGTGAAGTTACATACACACACTTCTCCTTAAAGGTTGGAATCTATAAACCATAAGTTGCATGAATGTGTGTATACGTCACTATAGCACTTTATAGCTTTCAGTATTTTTGTCTGTCACATTCTGGGTTTCTGGCGCACGCAGACTTTTAGTCAGATTTCCATTAGAATCTTTATAGATGAGGCCACTGGTAAACTCCATGCCCAAGAGTATCAAGGCTGTGCCAGATAACAATGGTGGGCACACCAAGGACATAATTTGGGCATGTTTGCTGTGAGGCATACTCACTTGTGTTACCAGCTATTTAACAAATGCCTGTTGACACATTTTGAGTGGATAGTAAACTCTATACTATACAAGCTGCACCCTGATCGCTCTGATGGAGAGCTTTGTTTTATTATGTTGTCCCTTGACATTATCTTTTTTGATACACATAACTGTGTCTTCCACTCCCAGGTCATTATGAAGGCATGTTCCGGCATCAATTACGGGGAATTTGCGTCATTCCTCAAAATCATCGTAGACCACCGCATGGCTCTCCTCAACACTTGCTCCTCAGGAGACGCCTCCAATTACCCGCGGCATCTCTCGGAGGCACTTGTCACACTCGGGCCCTACCACGCTGCCTTTGACTTGCAGAGAGTGGCTCACATTTTGGAGCTGTTGCTCTGCAATGAAGATTTTAAGCGGCTGGATCCCTCGGCGTCCATCGTGCAGCCAGAAAGTTTACTGCAGCAAATCCGGGACACTATACAGTCCACCAGAGGGCAGCATCTCCTTTATCAGGACTGAGGATAGTATTTCAGAATACAGTTCCAAAGGGTCAGAACATCTTCGGTAAATTACCCTGAACTGCAGCTGTGGAAGTATTTAAATGTAACACGTCGATTTATTTATTAATAGTATCTATTTTCCTGCATAGAACAATTAAAAAGTGAACATTAATATAGAGTGATATGATATAATGTGCTATAAGCATTGATATGAAGTGAACAGATTTCATTGCATGTAATTGCATAAAAATTGGTTTTAAATTAAATAATGCTTATAATTTTTTCATAATAATGCTAGAACAGCCTGGAAATAGCCAGTGTAGCAGTTAAAAAGAAAGAGAATAAATACACTGACTTAGAATACAGTCCTTGCCTTCTTTCTAAGATGGCAGCATGTATTATGTTTGCACTGTGTGAGATATTTTTTTACTTGTTTTAAAAAGACTCCAGAGAATTTTTACTGAAGCAGTAGTATATTTCATTGAAGCAGCTGCAAACTGTCACTCCTTGATTACGTTTTGTGTTCCCAATCACAGTTGATCTCTGCCTTGCTGGGTTCTGTGTCACTAGCTGGTGCTGTGCTGCTACTTTGCTGCAAAGCTGCAGGGCCTGCATTGCTACTGGAGTTTGCTGCTAGCTTGGGCTTACTGGATCCATCGTTTCCTGCGCTGCTGTGTTGGCTTAGGCCTCTTGCATCACACTTGAGTCTGTGCTGCAGCTGGGCTCAGCTGTGCCAGGCCAGGGCCAGTGCTGGCAGTGGAGTCTACCAAATGAAGTCGAGACCTGTGCTGCTGCTTCAGCGTGCTTGCTTGCTGTTGACTTGGATTCTGTTGGACTACGACGGAACCGGTCTGTGCTGCTGCTGTGGCCTGCAGGGCCGCTTTGGGGCCTGTCCTGATGATTGGGCCTGCTGTTGGGTAGCACTGTTGGCTGACTGGAGATGTCTGGCATCATCCACAAAGGTCAGCAAGCAAGTCTCTGTTTATTCTATCTGTTATTCTTGTTGGCCATACTTGCCCTTGTGAAGTAAAACATAAATATGGGACCCCAAGTCATTATTTTATGTGTCAAAAGTCACTGGGGTCGCACATTTTTCAAAGTCTTGAAAAGCCCTCATTTTTTTTACAGAAAATATTTTTACTGCGTATTCCGTGGACCTTTTTGGCCCATATAACTGGTTTCTGACTTTTTTTTAAAACCAGAAGTCCTCTGTTGGACAAGACACAAGAGTAATAATCTCATGTTGGTTCACAAATCAGTAAAGTGTGTTATGCTACTGCTTCTTTTATCAGATATTACAACTTTCTAAGTTCCACTATATTTCCATTGTAGGCTGTTACAGACCCCCTCAGCAAGTATGGAAGCCCTGTCACCATTGCCCAAACAGCTACAAATGTTACATTTCAGTGAGACTTGGATTGGCCAACTTCTCTTTCTGATCATTTAAAGTAATTTGTGATTCTTTTAATTTTACAGAGCTATTCAGTCTACTCTTACACAGCCAATTAAATCCTCCATTCTTGATTTAATCTTAAACAACCCCCATAAATATGCTGATGTTTGGATATTTGCCATTAATTCAACTGACCGTTGCGTTATCACAAGAACAACAAACATTATCAAAAGATGACCTCACACTATTTTTAAACAAGATTTTAAACATTTCTGTGAGCAAGGTTTCTATCATGACTTGTAGATTTATGACTGGAAAAAGATTTATCTAATCAGTGATGTCAAATTAGCAAGGAAATATTTTTACAAAGCCTTGTCAGAAGTTATTAACAAGCATAGTGGTTTGCAAATTTAGAATGAATACATTTAGAATAAAAAGTCACAACAATCCTTGGTTTTTCTGCAAGCTGTCAGAACTTTTGAATGCAAAAAATGACGCTGGGCTAAGGCAGGGCTAAGGAACCTATGGCTCGGGAGCAAGATGTGGCTCTGTTGATGACAGCATCTGGCTCGCAAACTTTTTTTTAAACAATAAAATCTATTTATTTTATGTTCTGTGGACATTTCAAAGTAAATCATTACAGAAACCACAGTGTTAAAAATAACAGAAAAAAAACTATATGCATTTTAATCCATCCATCCATTTTCTATTGCAAAGCAGGTGACCAGAACCAATGTCAGATGTCCTTCCTATATTTTCCGGGTCACACCAAAACTCAATTATTACTGGGTAATACGATAGCCTACCCGGGTCACTGAGAGGTCAAGAAGTAAACGTCCCTCTTTTAATCAAAAGGTCAGCAAGCTAATTCTGCAGAGCGAACCAGAAGTCGAATTAATGGTAAGAAGTGTTTTATGTTTAGGATTGATTATTTATTATTTATGATTAGCTTCATTATAAAATTGTAAAAAAAATCTTGTATTTAATGTTAAAAAAATATGATATGGCTCTCATGGAAAAACACTGGAATCCTTTAAATTGTTTGTTTTTGTTTTTTTTTAAATATATTGTTTTCATGGCTTTCCTAGCTCGAAAGGTTTCTGACCCCTGGGCTAAAGCAAGAAAAAACAAGTCTCAGGTTGACTAAGAGTTTTAGACGACTCAGAAATCATTGCACTTCTATTAAAAAGACAAAATCTTCAGGAATAAAAGGAAGCATTTAATTTCTGCTAATTTCGTACCTTTGCTGGATTATGGTTACCTGCTTTTTAGGAATGCACGAGAAGTTCTTGTTAAAATGCTTGGCACTGTTCACTCTGCTTTACATTTTGACTGGCTGTGGAAATGTTCACCATTGTGCATTATATGATGCAGCTGAGTTTTCATCCCTGTATGTTTGCAGGTGGACTCATTGGTTGACTTTTATTTAGAAATGTATTTTTGGGATCTTACCTATTTTATTTTACCTCGGCACATACAGTGGTGTGAAAAACTATTTGCCCCCTTCCTGACTTTTTATTCTTTTGCATGTTTGTCACACTTAAATGTTTCTGCTCATAAAAAATAGTTAACTATTTTTTATGAGCAGAAACATTTGCATGTTTGTCACACTTAAATGTTTCTGCTCATAAAAAATAGTTAACTATTAGTCAAAGATAACATAATTGAACACAAAATGCAGTTTTTAAACTAAGGTTTACGTTATTAAGGGAGGGAAAAAACTCCAAATCTACATGGCCCTGTGTGAAAAAGTGATTCCCCCCTTGTTAAAAAATAACTTAACTGTGGTTTATCAGACCTGAGTTCAATTTCTGTAGCCATCCCCAGGCCTGATTACCACAGTGAGAGCCTTTATCCACAAATGGCAAAAACATGGAACAGTGGTGAACCGCCCAAAATTACCCCAAGAGCGCAGAGACAACTCATCCGAGAGGTCACAAAAGATACCAGGGCAACATCTAAAGAACTGCAGGCCTCACTTACCTCAATTAAGGTCAATGTTCACGACTCCACCATAAGAAAGAGACTAGGGAAAAACGGCCTGCATGGCTGGGTTCTAAGACGCAAACCACTATTAAGCAAATAGAACATTAAGGCTCATCTTAATTTTGCTAAAAAAAACATCTCCATGACTGCCAAGACTTTTGGGAAAATATCTTGTGGACTGACGAGACAAAAGTTAAACTTTTTGGAAGGTGCGTGTCCCGTTACATCTGGCGTAAAAGTAACACAGCATTTCATAAAAAGAACATCATACCAACAGTAAAATATGGTGGTGGTAGTGTGATGGTTCAAGGTTGTTTTGCTGCTTCAGGACCTGGAAGGCTTGCTGTGATAGATGGAAGCATGAATTCTACTGTCTACCAAAAAATCCTGAAGGAGAATGTCCGGCTATCTGTTCGTCAACTCAAGCTAAAGCGATCTTGGGTGCTGCAGCAGGACAATGACCCAAAACACACCAGCAAATCCAGTGCGCTGCACCCCTTGCAGGAAATGATCTGCAAAATGTCTTCAACGTATCTCAGCTTGTTACATTAGGAGTTTTTTAAAGCTTTTTTAAATGAATGAGCTTGGCCAATGTAACTGTTTTAACATTGTTTAAACTGTTGATTGTTCATTGTGAATGTTGCACTGTATGTTGGGGATGTCTTGTAAGAAAACGTCTGTTATGCGAAGTCTTGGTCAGGTCGCTCTTGTAAAAGAGATTTTAATCTCAGTGAGCTTTATCTGGTTAAAGGATTTAAATTTTTTGTTTACATTTAAAAAAAAACAATTGGTTGTACCCTTGGCCTAAACTTGTTAAAATTAAGTCATTTATTGCATCACATTAATATATACTTAATCAAAAAATTTAACACAAAAAAATGTATTTACAAAAAAGCCAAACATGCCAGCAAATTAGTTGAGACTGAGTTAACAGCACATCTACTGCTCTCAAGCTATGTGCAAAAATGCGTCAAGTACCCAGCAGTTCGACACCGTAAACTAGAGAAAACTCAAGATTTAGGTAGATAATTCTATAGAAAATTCTAAGGAGGTACACATATCACGACCCTTGTGAGGATAAGCGGCATAGAAAATGAAAAGAGGGATGGTATATATAATTTTATTTGTAATATTTAAAACTCTCAATTGATGACAGTGATGATGGTTAGTGCTGCGGCACAATCTCCTGATTTGTCCTTCAAAAGAACCGTGCCATATTCAAGTTTTGTCAAGACAGACAAAAACACACTCAGGGCTTCTATTTGAAATGTGTCACAAGTCATGTAAGTCACATTACAGGAAAGAATAAAGCTCAGTTGCTTTGCACGTCTTTAGGCCACCAGTCGGGGACAGAGGCCTCCAGTGTCACTTGGGCATCATCAGTCGATTTGACCGTCAACACCTCCTTAGCGTGAGCAATGCGGATCAGGCTCAGACCCAATTTTCCCACCCCTGCACGGTGTTTCCCAGCTGGCTTGCCCGACTGTGTTTGCAACGTGGCTCCTTCCTCCAGGTCTTGGACGGGTGCCGACATGCGGACCGGCATGAGACGTTTGCGAACCACGCCGGTGTGATGAGTCCTGGCCGTGAGCTCTTGGCCAATGTAGCAGCCCTTGCTGAAACTGATGCCTTGCATGTAGACAAGATTGGATTCGAGAGGTAATGCCACGCCAGGAGGAAGGTCTTTCACGCCCTCGGGAAGTCCTAGACAACAAAGGCAGCACAGTAAACAATCTTAAGCCATAACAATGCTTCAAAATTACTTGGCGTATGGATGGATGCATACATAAAATGTCAATGAACAACAATTTTATAGATTTAAGGTTTATATTAATGTGATGTGGTGTCACTAAGTTGCAACAAAGGGCACAATTACTTTTTTTCCCTGTTATTCAATAAAAGAAAATGTGTTTTTAATATAGATACTCAATAGTGGCTTTCTTACCGATATACTGATACCAACATCAAGTACTACAATCAGCAGCTCTTCTCTCAAACTAATTACGAAAGTCACATTTTGTGTAATGAACACATGATGCCACAAATAAACAGTTGTGCAAAAAATTACAAATACTGCAATATGCAATGTACTTTATAGAAAAAGTGGCAACTTTGAAACATTTGGTCTAGGCAAGTCTTAACAAATCATGATCAATAAATAAAAATGTGCTTCTATCAACAAGTAAGACAGGGTAGCCTTGATAAATTAATTATAATCTAATTAAACAAAGCAAGCAAGGCTAGCTAGATACAATTTGAAAAGCTGCACATTTCTATGTGGCACAAACGTGCGTAAAATTATGAAACTCTGGACTAATGCAATCAGTGAAATTACAAACTGGCCTGATTCAGCATGTCACCGCCAGTCGCTTATTTTATGGCATAAACACAAACTTGGTTAAATTGGGAAATAATTCCAGGCTGTGGACATATGAGCAAATGAGCTCATTACTGCGTGGAGCATGACGTAATCGCTTGCATATCAACATCATTATAGACAACAGAAAAAAAATAATACCAGTAGGATGCGATCTTATTTTCATGCTTATTTTCATGATCTTATTCGGTCATGCCTAGTTATTAATATTACAATATTGTATAGAATGTCAACAGACTGGTAAAAAATGAATGCCATAAGGTTAGATAGCTAGATACTTTATTAATGTCCATGATAAATTAATGATTAATTCCAGAAGCCGGCAATGTTAGCGCATCATGTTCTCTGTGTTGTTTGTTATTAGACTACTTTCACTTATATATATTTCTTTTCATTTTGCTACACTTCTCGTGTCATCCCTATTACCTGTATTACTATATTGTATAGCTTACCTATGGAATAGCGATGCTTGTGATAATCCTCTATGTCCCCTTTCTCACATGACGCAATCACATCCAAGGGGTCCACCTGACTATCCAGCACCAATCGCCACCCCATGTCTGGCGTTCGTGGATCTATCTCCCACACCACGGCACTCTTTGGAGACGATAGCTCAGGTTTACAAAAATATTGGCTTTTTTGCTTGGGGAACACCGCCCACACAAAGAGGTCTGGACACAGGTTTATGTTGATCTTTCTGCGAGTCTTGTACACTTTTAGGTGTCTTAAGAGGGAGTCCTTCATGGTACTGTCACACTCAAGGAAAACAGCCTCTTGATGACTGAAAAGAAAAACAATACGTGGATGTCAGGAGAAAACATTTAGGCTTTCAGTAAAATACCAATAACAATTGTCTTTATAGGTCAAGTATTGTATCACATTACATTATACGGGTGTACCTCATACTGTGGCAAGTAACTGCCGGACAAGCACAAATAACAAAGCAGTGTATTAAAAGTCACGTGATCGCTCACCTGTACATCATGACGTCATAGAGCGTCCTCCCTTGTACATTGAGCATGTGCGCATATAAGGCCCCGCATCCGGCCTCCAAGGCTAGCACGTCGTTGGTCACAAGCCCCTGGAGGAAGGGGCTAATGTCGGCTCCTTGGACACGGAGAAGGGCCCTGTGGACCAGGCAGTAGCAGCAGCAAGCTAGCTTGCCCGGCTCACCTCGGCCGTTAAGTGCCGCCTGATTGTAGAGCCTCACCCCGAGCCCCGCTCGAGCCGAAACGCCGAGGCAGAAACCAGTGTATTTGCTGGCGGCGAAAACACTTAGAGGCGGGCCAGAGGTGAGCGCCCGCCTTGCGATACACCACAGCTTCATTTTGAACACGGTCAAGGGAGTTTACTGTGTAGATAAACGATTAAAGGGAAAGTGCTGCCTGCTACGTACTACAGGACACTGTAGTGGCGGCCATGTTGGAATACCCACAATCCTGTGCGTGATAATAACAGTGGGACACGTGAGTAGCTGAGGCTGGATGTTAACAACAAGAATGAATCGACTGATTTTATACTTTAACATAGATTTTGCGTTTTTTTATTGCTATAGCTTCTGTCATCATTACCATTACTTTACATTCTCATAGCCTATAAGAATGTTAGGTGCATGTAATGATTAATTATTAAATAGTATAATTAAAGATAGAATTATTGTATTGTGTAAAGGCTGTGTAGCTTGTCAGGGTGTTTAGTGTGTGACTGATCCATGTCAAAATTTGTATTGTACAGTCACTATCACATCTGCACGTAATTACAGTAATTCCTTTTTGATTGCAGTAACTTTACCAAAGAACTGAGTGTGTTTGAAAATGAAGTTCCTGACCATTTAGAGGAACCAATTTTCGCACTGCCTCTGGGGGTAGTACTTTTTAAGTGGAAAAGGAAGGTTTGCCATTTGTCTTTGTAGAGCAGGACTAATAAAGTCTTATCCTGTTAAATATCATTTTTGCAGCTAAAACAACCAATAATTATACTATTAGTCAGTGCTTGAATACCTGAAAAAGTGCAATAAAAGTGCTCATTTTACTATTTTTCTCATAAATACTTAGCATCCTGCTCATTCAAGATTGTTTGTCAAGGAATGTATTTGTAATTTAAAAAAATTAAAACTTATCCAAACGTATCCAATTCCTCAAATACAGTATTACACTTTTGGCACAAAAAATCAAACAAAAGCAAAATCATGGAGAGACAAACAGTGATGCAACAAAGATGAAGAAATGAAATCACTGGAAGTTCATAGCACTTACCAATGAGATTGCTCTGATGTAGTTGCCATGATGCTGTTGGCCACTAGTGTGCACATTTGCATGGTATGTGGGCATTGCTATGATGTGCTGTACCAGTAGGTAGGTAGTGAATCACAGACCTTCAGAATAACTTTAACCTTCAAAATAACTTTATTTTCTCGAGAATAAAATACAAGAACAGTCTTATTTTGAGGCACGTTGATGAATGATGAAGGCAGGATAATATTTTAAAATCTATTTTGAAAATACTAAAGACACTCATCTTCAAAGACATAACATGCCTAACCGTAAATTCAATGTGTAGTTTGTTTCGTGAAGTTGGGGTTTCTATCGGAATCTATGTAAA
Organism: Oostethus manadensis; assembly: GCA_024372805.1. NCBI lineage: Eukaryota > Metazoa > Chordata > Actinopteri > Syngnathiformes > Syngnathidae > Oostethus > Oostethus manadensis. The sequence goes on along the minus strand of QODF01000132.1, from coordinate 894,075 downwards.
GCATGCATCATCTTTAGATAACACAAAATCAGTATTATAGAAAAAAGCAATTTTTCTGTTTTCCTTTTTATAAAAAATGATTACGGGAATAAACAGGACAGCATGAAACGACTGAAAATCATGAAGCTAAATGGATTGTGACTTCATCAAAATATTATTTCACATTTTAACCTGCTTCCAGCAACACTTGTACTACATCCATATAATATTCATTCATTTTAAATATATTTAAATTATATTCCAATATCAATCATCAATCATCCTTCTTGAGTAGTCAAGTCAATAAATCCTGTTTAGCAGCAGTCAAGATATATTTTGTAGATTAGATAAACACTGTTGCTTTGAACGCTCTTGTTTCTGTGATGATTTAGTTCAATTAGAGCTCAGTTCACTATGTTACTACTGCTATGTTAATAGTAGAAAGCACAAAATTACACAGGACAGTAACAAAGATGATTCTCAACAGTTTTTGTGTGTATTTTATGTTCATCGCTTTATGTTTTATAAACTTTTCCATGGTCAGATTGTAGTTCAACCCACAGATCTTCCAGCTGTGTCAAGTGTATTCACTATGTCTTAAATACTACTATTAAATCACACTTATTTTTAAATCCAGACTGAGGTTTTTCCATTTTTAACAATGGTAGCAGCCTTTTCCGTGGCTGACTTGGGCCTAGCGCCCTGCTTCTCCTGGACAGTGTTGACTCGGTTTTGCTCCGCCATCGTCCCCCCTGACACGGGACTGCTGGTTCTAGATGTCTCCTGTGTGTTCTTAGTTTGGTAGGTATGAAAGGCCATATCAAGTTGCTCCTGGGCAACACGCAGGTGACGGTGAAGGCTCACCAGATCGGAAGGGATGTTCTCATCCGGGCTGGTACACTGCTGTTCTTGGGCCACGTTGGCCATGTTCTGCTCATGAGTGATGAGGCTGTTGGGCATCCTGCTGGGTTTGTCTGTCTTCATGACCAGGTTGTACCCGGGAGGGGAGGCCGGAATGTTGCGGGAGAACGAGTAGCCACAGGTCCGCCGACCATGCTTCCTTTTCAGTCGGAGGGTATCTCGGAAAGTGCCGATTCCCAAGTGGAGCATTTCGCACACATTGAGCACGAGGCAGAGGCAGCTTACCACATACATGATGAGCAAGAAGATTGTTTTCTCGGTGGGCCTGGAGATGAAACAGTCTACTCGGTGTGGACAAGGAACCCTGTTGCAGACAAAGGAAGGACTAACTCGGAACCCATACAAGAGGTATTGTCCTGCGAGGAAAGCCACTTCAAAAATGGCTCTTGACATGAGTTGAAGAACATAGATCCGCATGAGCCCCTCTTGCATAATTCTCCGCCGGCCGTCATGCTTTGGTGCATCTTTGCAAGTGCTGTTTCTCTCAGGCTTGGCTTCGAGAACCTCCAGTGTATCTTCATAGAGCATTGGCTCTGCATCATCATCTTCCTCTCCCTCCAAGACATCTTCTAGATGGTGGCCCTGTCTCCATCTGGAGTGAGGAGCTGATTTTTTGCGCATCCTGTGGTTCCTCCGTCGCTCTTCCTCCGAAGTGCGGGCAATCTTGTGGATTGCATAGCCCATGTACATGATAGACGGCGTGGAGATCATGATGATCTGGAAGACCCAGAAGCGCACATGCGAGAGTGGCGCAAAGGCATCGTAGCATACGTTGTCACAGCCAGGCTGCTTTGTGTTGCAGGTGAACTTGGTCTGCTCGTCCGAGTAGATGGACTCTCCTCCGACCGCCGTGAGGACAATGCGGAAGATGATGAGCACGGTCAGCCACACTTTGCCCACAAAGGTGGAATGGTTGTGGATCTCTTCCAGGAGACGAGTGAGAAAACTCCAACTCATGTTGCTCTTGCAAGCTTTTCAACTAGAGTCTGTCGAGAGAGGAAACGGACCAAAGTCATTCAATGTATGGAGAGACTGGATTTCCCTGCATTCCCTGCAAGTCCCCAGGCTTACAGGGTGTTTGTGTCCTCCTAATACAGCTTTCAGATGGGCTACTTAAGGTGATCCGAGCACCTCTAAACACTGGTTCTTTTTATTTCGTTGTTCAGAGACAACTCTGAGCTCCAGAATAAAGCTGTCTGGCTGTTTATTGTCCTGTTTAGACTTTCAAATTGAGCCATGATGTAAGGAAGTCAAATTACAGAACGGTAGATCAGTCTTTAAAGATTTGGGTCTCAGGACATTTGGGGACTGGAAGGTTGGGAGTCCAATACCACTGCAAATTAAAACAAAATCAAAGATACGAAAACACAAAAAAGGAAACTGGTCCTATATTGAAGCGTCTTAGAGTCCTCTAAAAGAGCTCCTTAACTTTGCCTAAAAAATCTTAGCAAGGAATCTCAAGAAAGTTTAAGAAGTGCCTGAGAGCAACTCAGACCAAGGAGTGGACAGAAACTATTATCTTAATGAGGTGGTTGACCCTATTTCTAGGTATGACTCAGTCTTCTAAGAGCAGTGATTGGTTGTTACAAAACTAGGGAAAGACAAAAAAAGAAAGGAAAAATGCTCTTTGCGCTCCTCGTAATGAATGCACAGTAAAATCAACCGATCACTTGTAACTTGGACTCTATTAGGAAATGTAGTGTGACATTCATTTTATGTCATGATGATGAAACTCAGCAAAATTATGACGCAGCTTCAAAATGTTTGAACGTACCTCATTCACATGCCCATCCATTCATCCATCCATCCATCCATCCATTTTCTTCCGCTTATCCGAGGTCGGGTCGCGGGGGCAGCAGGGAAGCCCAGACGTCCCTCTCCCTGGCCACTTCGTCCAGCTCTTCCAGGCGGATGCTGAGGCGTTCACAGGCCAGCTAAGAGACATAGTTTCTTCAGCGTGTCCTGGGTCTTCCCCGAGGCCTCCCACCAGTTGGATGTGCCCTGAACACCTCCCCAGGGAGGCGTTTGGGAGGCATCCTAACCAGATGCCCGAGCCACCTCATCTGCCTCCTCTCAATGCAGCGGTTCTACTCCCAGTCTCTCCCGGATGACAGTGCTTCTCACCCTATCTCTAAGGGAGAGCCCAGCCACCCTGCGGAGGAAACACATTTCGGCCGCTTGTACGCGCGATCTTGTCCTTTCGGTCACTACCATTCAGCTTCGACAAATTCACATGCCCATAATATTGATATGCTTATTGTTATTGTTGTTTACTGTCGATACTGGTAATTTTACTACTTAATGTATTTGATATTAATGATGGATGCAGACTCAGCTGCCAGCTATTCCTGTGATTGCAGGAAACACTCATAGGCTTATCAAAAGTCCTCCTCCCCATTCCTAAAATTTTTTCTCCTTAGGAGCCCTCTTAAGGCCTAAGATGCTTTGTGAATAACTTTTATCTTGACAAGAAACCATTCCAAAAACAAAAAAAAACATAATGTGTATGTTTGGTTTATCAGAGACTCTTAACTCTCTTGTTCATGTGAATTTTTTTTTTCCATATTCATCCTGCGATTGACCTGTGCCGAGTGTAAATTTGAAGCCTGCTGCGCCATGCTGACCGAAAATAAGTGTTTCTGCTGTGCTTTTGAGTGGCACAGTGTTATCGATGGAAAGGCGCTGGGTATCTTGGTGAGGAGGACAGTGCTCAGGAGACTGCATCTTAACAAATTAAAATTGTTAAGGTTAGGGTTAACAACCCTGCAGTGGTAGGAACTTTTTTTTCCACTGACCCATAGGCAACTGGAAAAGACCAGATGGACAACTAATAATTCAGTAAGTCACTATGACATTCATTCTGATACATCGAGCACACAGTGCTTGATATCACAGTTATATACCGAGTTGATCTAGCCGTAGAGTAGTTCGTCTGTGTTAGTTCCTGAAATAACCACCACAATACCATCCTTCCATCCTTCCATCCTTCCATCCTTCCATCCATTCATGTTCTAGGCTGCTTACCCTCACTATGGTCGCGGGGGTATGCCGGAGCTTATCCCAGCTGACTATGAGCGAGGGGCGGGGTACACCCTAGACTGGTCGCCATCCAACCATAGGGCACATATCAATACACACTATAGCATAGTTAATATGCAGGTCATGGCATGTATATGGAGTGTTGTTGGCGGGTTTGGAAGGATTTTTAGAGGGCTTTATAGACAGAATTGCTGTTTAGAAAGCTCAGTAAAAGGAAAGACGTGCGTTCTTGTCTCGCATTGGGACTGTGAATGATTGTCAAGACAACAAAAGTGTAGCTTTCCTTTAAAGGATGCAGGGAAAAAAACAATGACAATGACCCTTACAAACGGTAAACATGAGACAGTACGCTGCCAATGAAGAACAACGGGACATCTCTTAGCAAGAAGCACTATACTTAAAGTTCATTTTATTAAGTATAATTCAGTAAAGTATAGCAGGTATACTGCAGACCATGTACTAGAAGGTATACTAAATCAATACTTTTTCTGACTGTATTGAAACAAATAAAGTTCATAAAAGTATATTTGAACTATACCTTTAAAGTTTGCAAAATAACATTTTAAAGAATACAACAAGTACAGGTATGCTATCCATGTACTGTAATTGGTATATGTGCACGCCTGTTTCACACTTCCCGTGCTGGCGCTCCAACCCATGACCTTTGGAATGAGTGTAGAAGAAGAAGAGTTAACCTTTGGGCCAGGTAGGTTTACCAATGTGCACTTGCACAGCCACACTGGATAGCATTTATTACATATACTCCCTAAAGTTTACTCATGTTGTAGGTACACAAGAGTGTGATGCATTTACAAAATCACATGACAGAATGTTGACAAGTTATTTTCAAAAAAATTCAAAGACATATGACATCAAGTCCTTACTGGAGAAAATGAAAAATGATATATAAATTAAATGTTAAGCACAAGTTAATTACCTGACCTTATTATGCACTTGGTGCAAGATATACTAAGTATTAGTACTTCGGGCAGAAAGACGTATAAAGTATTGTAAGTATTCGTTTACATTTTTGTATTAAATTATATGTCTTAGTATTAATGCACTTAGTCTTAGACTTTTGTTTGTACTTTTCAATATAAGCCAAGTATACTTCACTGTGCTAGTTTATAAAGAGTCAATTTCAAGTATACTGTTTTAGTATAAAATAAGTATTGTATATACATAGTACACGTGAAGAGACTTCTTTTTGCTAAAGGATGGTAGCATTGTTACCTGCTGGGTGAACTGTTTGCTCCCTACCATTATTACAGCGTTGATTCTGTTGCTGTTGTGTTGTGCAACATACTAATTGGTGAATAATGATCAAAGAAAGATGTATTTTCCTTTTTATTTTCTTAAGCACTCCTCAACATTATTAAAGTTAGCATTTACAGTATTTGAAATGGCTTGTTCTATGTTATTCCCAGTGACAAAGGGACCATTTTAGATACCGCGCTACTATGAATCATGCTGAAAAGTGTTATGGTGCCCTGCATAACCTTTGACAATGTAAACCCAAAAGTAACTGGGCTTAATTCTCTTCAGTTCCTTTCCGGCCGTTCAGTCATGGGACCTGAGTTTATGTTGAGCCGGCATGGGATATGCCATCTCCCCTGCCATCTGAGGGAGCAGGAGAGGCTCTGCCATGAAGCCCATCACAGCCCCCCTTCATATCCAGCACTGCTGACACTGGGGAGGGTTTCAGCCTCATGGAGACAGATGGCACCAATGGTGGTAGGTAAGTCTGCCTCAGGATGGCATGACATGATGGCGGCTTTGCTTGCTGCAGTTTTCACACAAATTTGATTTAATGAGGACATCCGTTTACATTGCACTATAAAAGTAGATTAGTAGTGATGCTGATAGTACAGTATAGGTATTCATCAAGAGCCAATTGCATTCTAAACAGACACCAAGGACTGATTATTTTTATAAATAAATAATTTTATAAATAGGATTTTATTTTATAGCAGATAATGAATACATAAAAATTGCATAGCTTTAAAATATGACTAAACTATTATATGTATATATTTTACAGCGTAAAAAAGGTATTCATCGTTAAGTAGACCTGTACATGTTAATGGGTTCCAGTACAATTGGTGTATCAACTATTCAGATGTTTTTCTGATATTTGGCTGTGATTGTGTTACTAAATAAGGTAACCACAATATTAGATACACCCTTCACTGTAATCACTGCAGTTCCACACCAAAATTTACCCAATGACTTGGTCATTTCAGGTGTATTAATTGAAATACAGCTCAATAATAGTGATATTATTGAATTTAAAATGTGTTATTTTCTAATTTTGCACTCTATTTACTGTCAAGCATGCACAATTTGTACAACTACACATATTTTACATAATAATGTACACAGTTTTTATCTTATGGCTACATTACATTTCAGGTAAAAACATTACATTGTGTCACATTTACCCACCTGGAGAAGTTCCATAAGCATTTCTTGTCCTAAACGTCCCCCTGTAGATCCTCTGCACAATCTGAGGCACACACCACCTCCATCATAAGGTCCCCGCTCTTCAGTCTTTTGGAAGCGTTCCAAAACAACACAAACCCCAAAATAATGTCAGGATTTACTAAACTATGTTCATTTTCATTTAGATTTTGACACGCAGCCTCACATTGTGACTTGTGTCTAGATAGTAGTATACCAGTCGTCTGACCAAGTAGCAAGTCTTATTTAAAAAATAAAAAAGGGGAGGGGGTGATCCTCTGGCAAGGGACTCTCATCCAAGAGTTCAGACCTGAGGATATCGTACTGCAGAATAAAAAGCAACACCACTGTGAAGGAGCGTGTTAATCCTGACATAGACAGCGGTCATGTGCAACATTTGTAACACATGATGACAGACCCTCTCTCTCTTTTTCTCCTTCTCTCATTGTATGTACTGTATACCTCCCACTCTGCCTACATAAAGTATGCATTCTTGTGATTATTTATCCCCTCAAAGTTTGATTGCCTATTTGTGCCTTGCGATTGGGCTGATGACCAGTCCAGGGTGCACCCCGACTCTCTCCCACAGTCATCTAGGATAGGCTCCAGCATACAAATAAAAAATAAAAACATAAACATATATATAAAATATAAATATATTGTTACATGTAAAATGACTATAAAATATTTGTGGCCAGCTAGAAAAAAGTATTAATTACAGTAAAGAAAACCATGCGCTATTACAAGAAGAAGTCATCTAATGAGCATAAAGTTGTTTGTGAAAAAAGAATATTGCCGGACATCATATTTGAGAAAATAATTGTAATACAGTGGAACCTTGACAATATTTTATTTGCTTATAATGGGACTCACACAGTGTGTTAATAACACAAGACACAACACAAGACACGTGTCATATTGTACGCTAACCGGAAAGTGTATGTAAACTGAGGCAACATTTTGGGGTAAATTTTTTATGAAAACAGAAAAATGCGCTAATGGAGGTCCCACTGTATTACTGGAGTACATCACATTTCTTAGACAATGTAGACGTGATGTGAGTAAAAGTGTTGTATTTTTTGGAAGTATTCAGAATAAAGTAGTATTTTTTAAATAATAATGTCATACTGTTACCACAATAAAATAATAATGTGAGAAAAAAGTTGCAATATTATGATGAAAGAAATGGCATTATGGCCAGACAAAAATTACATTTCTCTAAGAAAAAAGTCTGTATGAGTCCCTTTTTCTAATTTAAAGGGCTCTAATTTCCTAGACCAGGCGCAAGCGAAGCACACACCACGCCAGTGGACGTGTTTTTGCAGTTTCGTGCCATGCACAGCCTGGCATAAGTACACCTACGTCCCTCCTACCGGCGAGGGAGGAGAGAAGGCGTGACTGTGTTTAACACAGCCAGGTCAAATCTTCACCAATCAAATGAGCTTTGATGAGTATTTAGTAACCTATATTTGTAATACAAAAATGTAATATAATATTTATATGTAATATAAATAAACAAAAACTCAGCATAATGGGGATGAAAACCGAAGCACTTGTGCGCAAACGACACATTGCCAAGCTCGTGGTCTGGCCCTTGTCACTTGTGTTTGCATGTGAGATGAACTTGTATTACCCAATTCATTATGATCATTTTTGCAATTCTCATTGCAACATTGTATTAACATTGTAACATTGCAGTTGTATTCTTTCAGAAAACATAATACATTATGAGAAAGCCATGGTTACAACATGTGATGGTGTAATGTAGCAAGACTCTTCAGTCTATAGTTTTATACTTGTAATATTTGGGCTTTTATACTTTCATAGTAGACAGTTTTATAAGTTTAATGTCATGAAAGTTTGTTATCATGAAATTACATGTATTTTTGTGAGACTAGATAGACATTTTGTAATTTTATTACATAAACACACCAAACACCCTAATTGCTCTCCATTAGTCATGGGTATATGGGAGCAGAAAAAGTTTGAGAACGTTTGAGACATTGTGACATTGAGTGCAGATCTGTTCAGTCACATCAAGTGTCATAATATTTACATCCTCAATCCAGGAGCATGGCCAGATAACATGGCGCTCGTCTTGTCACAGTCCCACACTTCTGCTCCACATCTACTTCATGTTTATGCTCAGTGCAATGATGACCGCACACACACACTTTTTTTTTAAATAGTGTGTACCCTGTCTCGCTGTCACATTCGGGAAGGGATCCTTCAAAACTCCATTTGCTTTTTATAGATGACAAAGTGATGGTTTAGTGTCTGGCTTGTATTACTTAAACATATCTGGCCGTCATCACAGCGGCCATATTGTTAAAATGGTATCGACATGAACCCTCAATGATGAGGCGTGTGCAGGTGGAGATAACATCCTATTTGTTGGGTTATTAAAGCTTAGAGAAAATAGATGGATTTCTCTTTGAGATTTTTTTTTACAGTGAGAACCAACCATATGGGCCTGCAGGACTACTCCTCCAGAGGGCTGCCCCTCCAGGCTCCCTCTCCATGTGACGGAGGAGATGTGGCATAGCCATCACCCCTGGTGAGAAGATAGAGGATGCTGCTGGAGCAAGCATTCGTGATTTGGACATGTGCAATCCCGCAGGGAAAAATAAGCACGTGTTATACGTATATATATATATATATATATATA
>QODF01000132.1:847837-883181 GCA_024372805.1 Oostethus manadensis | reverse complement strand
GTATATATATACGTATATGTATATATATACATATACGTATATGTATATATATACGTATATGTATATATATACGTATAACACGTGCTTATTTTTGTGCATGATAATGGCTGGCTCTGATGGACAATTACCACTTGCAGGTTGTAGTGATTTAATGAAACGTGATACTTACATGCACAGCTTCTCTTAAAATTGCAGTAATGGAGGCGAGTACTCTTGACCCATAATATTTTCAACCCCCCATGACTGTAAAGCACAAATTTTGCAATACACAAATGCTTATGTACTATAACTACTTCAAATAAAATAATATAATGTAAATTATATTGCATACATGTCTAAAAAAACAAACTATTGTAAAAAAATATTTACAAATGAAATATATGCATTTGGAACGTACAAAATACCTGCTACCTATAATGAAATAAATTAAAGTGCTTACATGTCAACCAAAATATTTTGCAGTTGAAAATACGTATATACAGTATGTGTATATATGTGTATGTGACCCATTTTCCTCAGGCTTTCAAAGAGAAATGCATGTTCAACAAGTGCTCGTTTCATCCTTATATAGGGGCCACCTGATTCACACCTGTTTTTTCACAAAATTGATCACTAATCACTGACTGAATGCCACACTATTTTTTTTAACACACCCCTTTCAAAAATAAATTGCACAGCCTTAAGAGCGTGCATGTCATGAATGCTGGGCCTTGTGTGTTTTCTCAGAATCTACTGTACCTATTGGTAAACTTGTTTGCCATGTAGCAATAAAAATCTAACAACAGTGATTAATTTGGTTAGTCACACTGGACTGCTATTACTTCGAACACTACTGTACATACACAATATGCACCATTATATATATTATTACTGTCAGTTAAGAAAACAAATGAAGCACACTCCATAGCCAGTAACTTTGGTTTATTTGATCACATCCATTCCATAATGTGGTGTACATAAAGTGATGCTATAGCTCCATATTTTCATCTTTTGCCCTCTTCTTATTTCCTCCTCTTTCTAAATTGTGCACCTGATGGTTTTGACTTTCTCTTTTCCATGTTTTGTCGACACAAATTACCACAGTCAAGGCTAAAACAACTCATATTGACTTACAATTTCCTCTTTTTTTATTTCACATTTTTGTAGTTTGTTTGAGATATAATTAATATAATATTAATAAATAAATATGTTTGCCTTTCCCTCTTCTCTGTGCCCCCTAGGGAATGCTGCACTGGGCAGTTGCCCATTTGGCCTATAGCTAGAACCACCACTGCTTACAACTTTCTTTTGCTCGATTGTGGGTTATTTTGTAGCCACTGTGGAAAGAAAATCTCTAAAGAGACTTGTGGTGTAACTGTGTTAGTCAGGAAAAAACTACAGTCAGCCACTGATGACATCATAGACGGCAATAGAGCTGACTTCCAGTTCCCATGTATTAGCACGCTAATAGGCTATGCAACACAACGGGTGCCATATTGTACAATATAATTTTTTACATTTACATTTAACTGAAAAACAAGCTAACTGTGGTGTATGCTAACCAAGGTTTCACTCTATTTGCATACCTTTTGGAGAAGCAGGTCTCGTTGGCTCTCATTAGATTGTGTACCTAATGTTCTGGCCAGTTAGTGTATAACTGCATGTTTTGAAGGAAAAACACCAGTAACCCACAGAGTCCAACCAATGACAACTTTTAAGTGAGAGTCACCCCTCCCGTCCTCAGATAATTCGGGCTGTTCTAGCTTTGGGACAGTGTGTTTCATGTTGATAACTATTGATTGGAGTGCCCACAGCCAGGCAAAAAAAGTGTTGCATTCTCCTGTAAGACTGCTTTGACATTGCTGTCTCTCTCTAGTTCCAAGGACTGGCATCATGTGACAGCCAAAGCACGCTCTTTAATATTCATAACAATATATTGTACGGTAAATAAAAAACACTGATTTTTAAAATGTTTTAACTGTTGCAACAGGAGCAAATAACATCATTTTGAGAGTGTGTTGGTTAAAAGCAAGGCATAATGTGTTTTCACCTTCTAAGAGGTCAGTGGGAGCTGTGAGGATTGTAGTTGAGTGAAGATGTCGACAACTCTCCTTGGCCGAAACTAATGTCATCACCAGTTGTGCTTCTTTTAAGCCACATGGCCGCACTGAACAAAGTTGATGTGAGCAGACTTAGGGGCTGTGAAGGTCTACGTTTATGTAACAGGCCGAGCTGCGCCCATGTGACTTGGATATGCCTCCCCTTGGAGAAAAGAGTGACAGAAGACACCAGAGCAAAACATGCAACTCCTCCTTTGCCGCCTGTACTGTGTGGCGCTATCATTAAAAGTGCTGTAGCCGGGTGGCGGCAGTGTGGGGGGGCTATCCCATAGGCTTCCTGAGAGTGGTGGCAGTCCCATCTCATTTGTTCATCTTGCTCCTCGCTTCCCAGCCCAGCCTATCCTACCCCCGGGCCCAGCGTGTCCTGTGCCAGTTTTACTAAGGCCCGACTCCACTGAAGCGACTGATATGAAAAGCCTTGAGGTGAATGGCGGCAAACTCCCTCGAACCGCCAATCCCATGAGAGCCAGGCTACTTGCGTTGCGTGTGCATGTCACTGTTATAAACCCAGTGGAAACCACAATGCCCGTGTCACAATACAGTTTGCTCTTTCTTTAGTACATTCTTAAGCACATTTTTACGTTTCAAACTGCAGAGACAACATTTCTACAATCCAGTACCATGTGCTCCGACATGTACAAGGCAGTGAATGGAGATGATTGCCCTCGAATTGGTTGTGGTGAAAATTTTATGGAAGACATGCTTGCAGCTTTTTTTTGAATTACATAAGCACTATGATGGAGCATTAGGGCCACATACAAAGAAACTGACATTTTGAGATTAAAAGTTGTAATAATACAAGAAAAAAAGTCATAATATTACAAGCATAATAGTTGTACCTTACAAATGCCAAAGGTCACATGAGTCCCCTGTTTTTATAGCTGTCTCAGAGTTTGTAAATTTAAGACTTTATTCTCGATATCTGATGATTATTTCCAACTATAAAAACAGGGGAATTGTGTGACCTTTGGCCTTGGTCAAAGGTAAGATTACATTTTATATTCTTGTAAATTTAAGGTTTGTAATCTCAAAATTGCACTTTTTTATGTGCATACTCTGTCGTATGAGACATGGTCAGTGTCTTATGGACAATTAATTGCTCAGTCTTGACGATGGTGCCCCGTCTTAATGACGGCCATGTTTTTCAGCAAATCTTGCCAAAATTTTACACACATGTGCCCCTAAGTGTGTTTGTTAGCACCACATAAAAAAAGAAAAAACTAAGATTTTGGGATTAATTAATTCACTAATTTAATTAATTAATTAATTAATTAAACTCCCATAATATTCTGACTTTTAACCTTGTAAAATTATGACTGTAAAACTCGTAAAATCCTGATTTTTAAACTCGTAAAATCCTGATTTTTAAACTCGTAAAATCACAACTATGAAACTGGTAAAATTATGAATTTAAACTTGTAAAATTAAGATTTTTAATCTTGTAAAATTTAGATTTTAAATCTCGTAATATTACGTATTTTTCTCATAAAATTATGAGATTTAAAGTCATAATATTATATGTCTTTGTGTCATACGGGTTCGAGGGAAAATATAGTATAGTTCTTCAGTGGCGAGGGGAACTTGCCTCTGGTTTCAGACAAGCTTTTATTTATAATAAGACAGCAAAACAGAGCAGTTGGCCACAAACAGGTTAGCTTGGGTTAGCATCATCTCACCGTTACCCTCACGTACCCTGCCCCCACCACATAAGGCCCGCCTTTTCATAGCTGTTTCTGGCAAGGAAGGAAACTTTCCTCTGGCTTCAGACAAGATCTGGGAGGAGATCCCCCAGGACACCATCCGTCGGATGGAGTTGAAAAAAGCCGGCTCTTTGTAGTGAGCAGAAAATTCCCTCACTATCAGAAATGTTACACAGGCAACAAAATAGGGGTGCATGTTTTGACAAATATTCACCCTTTTATGTGTAGTGATTCAGGAGTAGAAGAGTTAGCTTCCACAAACATGCAGTACATTAGGGGTGTCTTAGAATAATATTCTATTATTATTATTACTTTTCTGGGATTTGCTTTGGAGGAGTCTGATTCCAGTTATGGTACTGGTACTATACTGGTACTACCATATTTATTTGCTGTTGGGGTTTTCTTTAAGTGGAAAAAGTTGCAAATGAGATTTACTTATGTGTAGGGATTAGTCGACTATGGACAAAATCAAATTAATCCAATTTGACTCAAAATCCTTAGTTGAAGGCAGCCCTACAGTCATGGGCAAAGATTAGATCGCCCCCGCTGTCCAAACTAAATAACACTGCGCATAAAGTGTGGTACACAAAGTATGACTTAAGACGGCGGGAACATACAATTTCTGATGGTAGGGCGGAGGGAACACATCCATTATGACTTAAATGGCAAAGAGGGAAAATACTGTTTTAGCCCAAATATAAGACATCTATTTTTCAAGACTCGTTTTTGGACAAATCTAAGACAATGTTTTGATTTTGGCAATGTTGTAGGTGGTAAAAAGATGCTGACGTTATTGTCTGTTGTGTCTGTTAAAGTTCAAAGGTAAAGTTAAACGTATGAGTAAATTATTACTCCTATATTTCTAACCTGATGATTAGGTTGTACAGAGTGACTAAAAACACTCTTTGTTTCTGTGGGCCAGACAATGATTTTATTTTTGTCGTAGTTTAGCTGGAGGAAGTTTTTTTTGCATCCACACACTGATCTGATTGTTACAGTCAAATTAAATCTGCAGGACCATGTTCACCTGCCATCAGTGACACGTAGATCTAAATGTCGTCTGCACAGTTGTGATAGGCATTGGCGGTTTAAGGCATTGGAGATCATTTTAGCAGTACAGCCAAAGATGTTTTGTTTTCTCCTCTCCTTTTAATCAGAGTAAAGTGTTCTTCTGAGCAATGTCTTGAACGACACATTTTCCCCAGGCTTTCAAAGGAAAATGCATGTTTAACAAGTGCTCGTTTCATCCCTAAATAGGGGCCACCTGATTCACACCTGTTTTTTCACAAAATTGATCACTGATCACTGATAGAATGCCACACTGCTATTTTTTTAACACACCCCTTTCAACTATCATGAATGCTGTGTCTTGTTTGATTTTTGATAATCTATTGCACCTACTGGTAAGTTGTTTGCTATGTAACAATAATAATATACCAATAACAGTACTTAATTTGTTTAGTCACATTAGATTGCTATTATTTTGAACACTACTGTATGTGTGAATGACAGCAAGAAAAGCTCTGATTTTGTATGTTTTTATGACTGTGGTCTCCGCTATATTACAACTGTACACAATCGCTGTACACAATCGTTTTTTTTCAATGCTTCACAGTACATGGACACATTTTATGTCTGTGTGCTACGTATGCCACTTCATGTTTGGACTTTGCCAGCTACTAATGGCACTCTAGACTCTTCCACTCTCATCCAGCACGATGTTATTATGGTGATGTTTAGCTTGGTGGCAAGTCATCAGAAGGGATTATGCATATGTGTTGTGCGATTCTGTGCATTTTCGTTTTTATCAAAAAACTCCGTTACATGTATTTCACTGCTGTATATGCAATTTATGCATTTTAAAGTTACAGTAACTTAAGTAAGATGAACAGTACATTTTTGGGAGAGGTCCTGTTGAATCTGAAAATGACTAAAATTGACATATTGATGAAATGTGCAAATAATTATTTTTAATTATAATTTTAATTATGAAAATAATTATGAATTATAATTTAACTAAATTGCAATCATATATATATACATATATAATTATAGGTAATTGATGGGATAAGCAGGGATAAGCTGAATGGAAAAGAAGAATATTATTATATAATTATCAAACAAGATACATGTTAAAATAAATAGTGCCGTTAAAGGACTTTGATAGTGCTAATAAAAATACATCAATTAAATTATTAGCAGTGATGAAATACAGATCGTTAAAAATTTATTATTATTAATGATAGTTTTGTTTCAGACAAATATCTAATTTTCACAGGAAATTGTAAAATATAAAAAATACAACAATTTCATGTTTGATATATGAAATATGACAAACAGCTCTCTGTACAATGCACAGCAAATTACAACCACAGTATTAAATTTTTTTTGTGAGAAATGCATGATAGTAGACCACCAATATATGTCCCACATGACATCTATATTTTCCCACACGTGCATGCCAAACCAGAGCATTGTTCTGTATGCATGATAACTTGAACACCCACCAGCTAATGAAGTTTTTCCACGAGGGCACTAAAACCCAAAACACAACTTGCCATCCAAATGAAGATGATAACAAAGCTTTAACTGCAGAGCGCAAAGGAAAGCTGGTTGCAGTGTGTGTGTGTTGGGCGGGGGCTCATCTTTGGCATTATCTTGTCTTAACTGACAATGTTATGGGTCGGACAGGGGCACGCCTGAAGGAGCAGTAGACCTCAACAGGGGTCATTTGCAGTACAAGACAAATGTTAACTTCATACTTCTCCTCCCTGCTGCAGATGCCTTAGTCCAACCCAGTGCACTACCAGGACTGCAAGGGGTGCTGCAGGAGATAACAGCACCCTTTATCTCACACTTACTCATGGTACAGTTCAAATGTGCACATTATATTGGTTCTCGTTAGCAGATGACTCCGCTTTTAAGGCGCCGATTGGATAAGGTTATTGACCGAGATTAACATTGTGTATGAGGTTAATCATTCACACTAAACCGCATGGTGAGTCTGTCAAGGGTGGATTTATATCAATATTGAGTTAACAAAGACGCCAGTATTTTATGAAAAAAGAGCTACTTTTATCCTTTTGCAAGGTCACTAGATGGCACCCACCTCACTTAAAAATCTGTACCATTAACAAGTTTTTAAATATTTTATGTACTATAAATAAAACATATTTTGATATATATAAATGTGTGTGTACACACGTATTCAGTATCTGTGTTTTCAATTAGGTCAACATTATTTAAAAAAAATGTAATACTAATATGTAGCATTCATGTTTGTCATTAGTTATAGGTAACCATTGTTTGTAAAAACATTTGAAAAAAACTACATTCTAAAATTTTTATTATATCTAATATATATGTGAAATACAAAAATAAATATCATGTCAGTTTTTCATAAGAATTCTATGTAAAAAAAAATCTTAAAATATTTGAAAAGGTATAAAAAATAGTGTTTAATTATGTTTTTCATTAGTTACACGATATGTAAAAAAAAAAAAAGTAATACATAGGGTATAAAAACATTTCGAAGCACATAAAAAATATTAAAAATAAAACATTATAAATCATATTTACAATTTGTTCTGTATGTGTGATGTTTTCCATTTTTAGCAAATAACTATCAAGTATGTAAAATTCATATTTTTCATTGGTTGTAAGGAAGCATCATTTGTTGGTAAAAAAAAAAAACCCATCATAAAATAACTGTCAGTTTCATCATTCATGATATTATTTGCTAAAGTTTATAGTTACTTTTAAGCCAAATTATGTCAACATATCAATGTATGACTAAATATGTGAAACTACGGCTTAGAAATGTTCACTAACCTAACTATATTTTTGCTGTCCTTCCTGACAGAGACATTTAAGGGACAACGAGGACAATGACCTGCCTTGTACCCCACCGAGCTGCTGGGGCGGTAAGAGTCCAGGAGCAATGACCCGGCAAAAGAAAGTATGAAAACACACAGACAATAAACTTTAACTGAACACAAAAGAACAAGTAGCACAGTGGAATATTGTACATATTTCAAAGCACTGTGCAGGCACACTTTCCGAGGCAAAAAGAGGAAAAGCCACATTCACTCTAAAAGTCATTGTATTTGTCAAAAAACGTTGTTTTTCTGCATCCTTGGCCAGGGAGTTCACCCTCTTGTAAATGTCACCTACCTGTCCACGTGGCTGGAGCCTTGTCAGTGTCTTGTGACTGAGCATCCATCACAGCGGGCATCTAGAGGCATTGTTGCGCTGCTCACGCTCACAAGAAGCAGGATGACATGGCAGACAATGGGTCATTTTCATCAAAACCCTTTCACCACCAAGTACAGGCAGCAGAACATCAGCACTGAGAAAGCCCCATTGTTGTTCTTGTTCCCCTATAACCTCTACCCGTATGCCTCCATGGCCGTGAGTGTTTATTTATTCATGGTTTCTACTACAGCCCCATGATTTTTTTTGTTGCTCATTTGGCAGCAGGATGAAGGCCAAAATCGGGGGTCGGGGGGCTCATGCCTCCACAAATGCATTCATTAGTTGCCTTCTTTAAATCACAGTTTATTGGGTACACCTGCACAAGTGCTCAGTTTACACAATAATATTCATAATAATGAATTTTAAATGCATGGCCGTATCCCACCAGGCATCTTCTACGTAAGTAGGTTTGGACCCAAAAGTGAGTAGGAGATCCCTTTTGGCTAGGGTATGGATACATTGTCAGAAATGACATTAAAATATTTAATACATTATGCATGATATGTCAGACTTGTTTTTTATAGTACGTTCACACTTGTCATGTTAGGTTTTTTTAAAAGGAACTCTGTATGTTTGTTTTGCTAGTAAGGTTGGTTTTGTCACGCATAAACATTTGATCATTTGATCCCTGGGGTTGACCAAACAAGCAGACTGGTACAGCTTGAGAGATTGGTCTTGTAATGACAAATATGTAAAAAAATCTGTTGGAAGTGCTGTCTCTCTTCTCTGCTCTTTCCCTTTCTGTGTGTGTGTGGCACTGGTGCTCTTTGAAAGTATGTTTTAGAAGCTTTTTGTGAATATAGTAGAATATAAAAATAACATACATATTCAACCCAGCAGATGACATACTGGTTTGGAATGTTTGAGTTACATACATGTTACACTATGCGGGGGTAAACTGCAAATATGAAGTATTGTACTGTACATGCTGCTGCCTTTTATTCCAGGCCAATTCCCCAACACCAATCCATTGGAGTTCTCCAGTACTGGTCCCAAGCCTAGATAAATTGAGAAATAAGGAGATACTGTTATGGCCACAAAATAGCAAATAACAAAAAAATCTAGGCATCATTTTATTTGCAAAGACAACTTTTTTGATACAGTCATTAAAATGTAGAGATTGTTAGATTGTACAGGTGTACCTACTGAAGCTTACTGGGTGGAATTATGTATTTAAACTTTTATCAGGATGTTTTTATGCTCATTGATGTTGTTACAACTTCTTTTAGCCATTTCCCAATGGGTTATTTTCAAGGCCAACGAAGTGTGTTCAAGGCATTTTCCCCAGCTGAATGCTGAGGGCATTTTTTGCTGCGTTTTGTTTTGTCAAGTGACGCAAATCTGGCTTGACAACTCTTCTCAAAACAACACCCAAACTTCAATGTGATATTAGGTGACCCTTCTTATTGATATTATGATAGACAGTACAGCTGGTCACAAGATGTCACAGAAAGTTATCCACAGTGGAACCTAACAGAGGAACTTTCCAAAACTTGGTGTGTTTTTGAGACTTGTGTCCAGACTCGAGGCCTGAGGGTGTATTCCAGAATGTGGGTTAAGTGAAAACTAAGTATGTAAACCATGAGATGAGGGAATCTCTGCCACTTCCATTCCGGAAAAAGTGGTAACGGTAACTTACCGTTACCGTTGACGATAACCTGCTCTCTGGCAAGTTTTAATGAACACACCCTGGTTTAAAAATAACATATATTTTACCATGATGTTTACTTTTTTATAGCAGCCTCCCTGTGTGTTTTTTACCCAAGGGATTGCACCTAAATTAAAATGATTTGACCTTTTTTTACCTGTGCACTCATAAGAAAGTCTGGTTAAATGTTAAACCAATCAAAGATTGCATTTAAACTTATGCAATGACTCGAGCAGCAATTTATCTTCCTTGTCAGTTCTTATTTTATGTACTAAATTATTCCATTCCATTTTATTCCATTTTCCTCCACTTGTCTTGGTCCAGGTGGCGAGGGCAGCAGTCTTAGTAGGGAAGTCCAGACTTCCCGGTCGGTCTCCAGCCACCTCTTCCATTTTCACCAGGAAGACACCAAAGCGGGGCCGCACGGTGGATGACTGGGTAGCATGTTGGCCTCACAGTCAGGAGGTTCCGGGTTCAAATCTAAATTGGGCATCATTGTGTGGAGTTTGCATGTTCTACCCGTGCGCGCGTGGGTTTTCTCCGGGTACTCCGGTTTCCTCCCACATTTCGAAAACATGCACGTTAGGTTAATTGGCGATTCTAAATTCTCCATTAAAGTATGAATGTGAGTGTGAATGGTTGTTTGTATATAAGTGCCCTGTGATTGACTGGCGACCAGTCCAGGGTGTACCCCGCCTCTTGCCCAAAGTCAGCTGGGATAGGCTCCAGCATACCTGCGACCCTTATGAGGATAAGCAGTATAGAAAACGAATGGCCAGCTGTGAGACATAATCCCTCCAGCGTGTCCTAGGTCTTCCCCGGGGCCTTTTCCCAGCTGGGCAAGCCCAGAACACCTCACCAGGGTTTGTTCGGAAGGCATCCAAAATATATGGCTGAGCCACCTCACCTGGCTTTTCTCGATGAGAAGGAGCAGCGGCTCTACTCTTGAGCTCCCCCCGGATGGCAGAGCTCGTCACCCTATCTCTTAGGGTAAATCCAGCTACTCATTACTCTCGTTCTTTTGATCATGACCCATCGCTCATGACCATAGGTGATGGTGGGAACATCGATTGATCGGTAAATAAAGAGCTTTGCCTTCTGGCTCAGCTCTCTCTTCACCACAATCCTTCTGTGGATTGAACAAGACCCTGAGATACTTGAACTCCTCCACCTGAGGCCTCACACCCAGGAGGGTACAATCCACCCGTTTCTGACTGAGAACCATGGCCTCAGATTTTGAGGTGCTGAGTCTCATCCCAGAAGCTTCTCACTCAGCTTTAAACTGTTCTAGTAATCGCTGAAGGTCACAGCCCAATGAGGCCATCAGGACCACATCGTCTGCAAATATTGTTGCAAAGACAAGATCCTAAGGCCACCTGACTGGACTCCCTCGTCGCATTGACTGCGCCTAGAAATTCTGTCCATGAAGGTTATGAATAGAACCGATGACAGAAGGCAGCTGTGGCGGAGGCCAACGTTCACCGGAAACATGCTCGACATCCTGATGGCAATGCGAACCAGGCTCCTGCTCCGATTGTACAAGGGCGCTGTAGCGCGCCACCAATCCCGTACTGCCAGAACAACCCACACTGTACACCACAAGGGACGCGGTCGAATGCCTTTTCTAAAGTCCATAAAGCACATGTAGACTGGTTGGGCAAACTCCCATGTTTCCTCTAGTACCCTTGCAGGGGCGTGGAGCTGGTCCAGTGGTCCATGACCCGGAAGAAACCCACATTGTACCTTCTCTAACCAAGGTTTGAATAAGGTCGTACCCTTCTCTCCAGAATAGATTTTCCCAGGGAAGCTGAGGAATGTGATCCCCCTATAGGTGGAAATATATATGTAAAATACAAAAATAAATATCATGGCAGTTTTTCATAAGAATTCTATGAAAAAACCCCAACTTAAAATATTTGAAAAAGTACAAAAAATAGTGTTCATTAGTTACACTATATGTAAAAAAAAGTAATACATGTGATATAAAAACATTTTGAAGTATATAAAATATATATTAAAAATAAAACATTAAAAATCATATTTACAGGTTGTGCTGTGTGTGTGATGTTTTCCATTTTTAGTAAATAATAACTATACTGTATATCAAGTATGTAAAATTCATATTTTTGTTTTTTTATTGAAGCATCATACTGTAGGTTAAATAAATAAATACATCATAAAATAACTGTCAGTTTCATTATTCATAATATTATTTGCAAAAGTTTATAGTTACTTTTCAGCCATATTTTCTCAACATATCAATATATGACTAAATATGTGAAACTACGACTTAGAATTGTTCACTCTGGTCACCCTTCGTAAAAATAGAAACCACGACCCCGGTCTGCCAGTACTGTGCCTCTACGGAAGACTATGTAAGTGTGATTGAAAGTAAAGTATTCCCTCCACCGACCGAATTTATCCTCAGTCGAGGTCAGCCGTCCCCTGTCCCCACTGTAAACAGTGTGAACTGGGGACTGCTTCTCCTTTCCAAGGTGTTGGGCGGTTTGCCAGAACCTCTTCGAGGCCGACCTGAAGTCGTGCTCCATGGCCTCACCGAACTCCTTCCCCACCCGGGTTTTTGCCTCGACCACTGCCGAAGCAGCATGCTGCTTGGCCTGCCGGTCCCTGTCAGCTGCTTCGGGAGGCAGGCCTAGGGTGTCCTGGTGGCAAATACACTTGTGGACATCCTTGTGTTCGAACATGGTGTTTGTTATGGACAAACTGTAGTTTGCACAGAAGTCCAACAACAACACAGGCCGTTCCTCCCAATCACGCCCCTCCAGGTCACACTGTCGTTGCCCACAAGGGCGTTGAAGTCTCCCACTAGAACTATGGAGTCCCCAGCTATGAAGAATGTGTTCTTAGTCACCGTAGTCACATAGTCCTTTCCAGTGGGGTAAAGAAACACAACCTGTTTTGTCAGCATCCCCGTGACCCTAATGAGGATAAGCGGTACAGAAAATGAATGAATGAATGAATGAACCTGTTTTGTCTGCAGTTGCCATGGTGAATCAAAAGTATAAGGGCTCTGTTGATGACGTTTTTTATTGTGGTTATGCACACGCTTATCTCAGAGTCAATATATTCAAGATTGATTAAGATAACGCAGATCAGCTGTTCTGAAGCAGAAAAATCATTGAGTTTCCCATTTCAGGGTAAGTCAACTCTGACTTCAGGATTGAACTAGAGCTGCAATACCCCCCAGGCCTGTGGATGTGTTGTGTGTACATCCTGCATTAATGACTTACTAGCAGTGTTGTTTTTTTACTTCAGCTAAATGTGGAAGGTTACTACTGATCAACGTATCACTGACATGGCTGGAGGCCAGGTGTGATAAGAAAACGAGGCAGACAGGAAGTCATATAGTTATGTTTATTTTTTATTTTTTTATTTGTCTTAAATGGGGCGATGTAACAATTCTGCCTACTGAAATTGAAAGATGGGAGGATGACCTGAAAAAGTGGCCAAACATCATGGCGAGGCTATGAACAATCTTAGAAGCTGCGAGACATACCAATAGCTTTTATTGCAATAAAGTTGGTCAGCTTTTGTTGAAATATGTTGGCCACAATCTTACGTATCTAAAAGCAGATGTTGAGCCAATAATGCCAATGATCCACACCACGGGTAATTTAAAGGTAACTGAGCAGGCAGGTAAATTCACAACATTAACTTTCTTTATGCTCATTTCTGCCGTGGAAGCACACGGTGCTGATCTATTGTAACTTTTTTGTAATTGTAATGGTTTACATGCTGCGAGAGCAGATGAGGAGTCCGCGGTGTGGCATGTGAAATGAAGATAAGTCAGCAAAAAGATGTGTTATTTGAAAAACAAAGTACACCCTACAGAAATGTGACGTATGAACTGTGCATGTTGGCTTACTATAGATGTGATTACATTGGTTGCATTCCATGGAATTTGAAAGCCATTTTGTTATTCTCCTTACAGTTATCTTAGTGCCATCAACCATTCCGAACAAAGTTCAAAGTTGTGAAATGTATGCAAATGTTTGTCCTCTTATCAAAGTTTTACAGCAAGTAACACCCATTTATCATTCATTCATTCATTTTCTACACCGCTTACCCTCATTAGGGTCGCGGGTATGTTGGATCCTATCCCATCTGACTTTGGGCAAGTAGCGGGCGGGGTACACCCTGGACTGGTCGCCAGTCAATCATAGACAAACAAACATTCGCACTCACATTCATACCGATGGACAATTTAGAATCACCGATTAACCTAACATGCATGTTTTTGCAACTTTTTTTAAATATAACATATTTGTTATGAATAAATATGTTTGTTTCCTCTAATCATATTGTTTGTCATTATGTTCTTGTTCAAATTTTCAAAGTAAATGGTAAAGTTGCAAAACGCACTAAAATTACTTTTATTACTTTTCTATGTCGAACACGTCACAGTAAAGTGTCATTTCTGGAAGTGACATCAGCGGAGTCCTGCCTCTCAGCTAAAGCCTAGTTAAACAAAGAACTCATCGACTTAGTTTGGTATATTTTTCATCAAAGTAATAGTCATGCCAGAACGTTGTGTTGCTTATGGCTATTTACAGTATTCAAGTGATACTGTAAATTTGCTTTGTTTTCTAAAAGACAAAGGTTTAAGGACGCCCACCTCGCATTCAGTTCTTTGCAATGTTCATTTTACTGAAGACTGCAATGAAAAAACTCCTTTACAAGAAGCATTAGCTTGAAAGTACAATATAAACACACTTTGGATGCTACAATGCTATTTCTGATGCTATGTGACACAGAAAAAAATGACAGCACCGAGTCATGTCATGGTTGTACATATTGTATTCTAGCACTATACCATAATAGTGACAAGCCTGCAATGCATTATACATGTTACAAAACACATTTTCATAGCGATATGTTGACGGTGGGGAGAGAGGCAGCAATGATAGTGAAATACAAAAAAAAAAGGCTCTGAAGAGCTTTTTACGCTCATTAAGAAGATGATTTAAATCAATAATTGAAGGATAAGCAACTGCAATTTACGCTTACCATTCTGTACAGGTCACTGACATGATTTATCAGCATTGCTTAAATATGTTCCATATTGTTTCTAATTATGTTCTACGTCGTTTGTTTTTTGAAGGCCAAAGGTAATTTCTAACATTTTTACTCAAGTCGCAGAAAAGGGCAGTTTCCGAGGTGGTGTCAGCAGACATCTTGAAAAAGTAAACAAACATAGCGGTGTACGAGACAGAGGATGTCAGTGATTATAGCGAAGATTTGAGTGATGTGTCTTTCGAGGAGGAAGAAATTTTTTTTTACTATCATTCATTACTATGCATTACTATCATCTACATTGTTTTACTATCAGGCTGCTGACATAACTCTTGCCATTAGTGCCTCACACATTCCCGGAACAAGGGGTGGCGTGGGGGGCGAGTAAGGGCCCCTCAATGAATGGGTAAAGCAGTTTTGCTATCTGATTGTGTTTTTTTTTAAATATATAGGCAGAAAATTATTTAAGCTATCTCTTGTATTCGCTAGTAACAGTAAACATCCACATTGACCAAACATAAGCTTCTATACTGACTGACCACCCAGCATACACAAACACAACATGAAATGGTTTGGTCCACGGCCACCTTCTCGGTACTTCTGTAGTTGCAGCCTGTTGCCTGTCACTCGGCAGTTGTGGCAGAGCAGACGGAAACTATGCTGCCAGTGCATCGTGAATAAAGTCTGAGATTGGAAAAAAAACAAAATGCAAACCAAATATGTGTCACTATGTGACCTGTTGTTTTTTTTTAGCCTAGCCAGTCTGTGTGTTGTTGAAATGAACCCGTTAGCTCAATGTCCACAAAAAATAAGCTTGCAGTGTTAGTATGTTGCCAGCCCACATATCACTCCTCCATTTAATCAGTGCAGGTAACTGTTTAGTACGTATTAATAAATTGGTTGGCCCTCCCCCATTCATCAGATTTCACAACAGATGAGTCAGCACCAGTCTCCCCATAAGTCTCCCGCAGTCTCTGCATCTCCCCAAAACTTTACCTCTCCCTGTGAAAAAGGTGAGCAAAACTGTGTTGACAAAAAAGGCGATCACAGAAATTCAAACACTAATTGTTTTTCCACACAATAATTCCATTCGAACTTTATTTTCTTGATGACAGATTTATAAGGTAACGTGTCTGTATTTTTAAAAAGTTTTGGATGAATGAAATGTTGGCATTTTTAAAATGAAAGATTGTAAAAGATGGTCTTAAGCACATTTTTAATGTTCTTTTGCATCAAAGAGTGAATTGCATACTACATGAAATACATGACACTACATGAGACTTGCACAGACAGCTCACAGGCAGTAAGCTAGCGGTTGTAGTTAGGAGTGGTGGGAAGCCCAATGTGAATTTCTTCTTTTTTTTTTTTACAAGGGGCCAAGAATTCCTGTCGATGCACACATGTGGAACACATTTGAAACGTGTGGAATCATACAATACATGCGGTCTCATTAAAGCACCAGATACGACACTTTAAGTACATTCTTCAGCAAGTAAAGATGAACTACAATATACTTCCAAGTGTGTAAATTGGTCCCACATTGTGTGAGTAAAGGGTCATTGCACACACGTTTTTCATGCTAAATCAAGGCATTAAAGAGGATCATTGTAACTGCTGCAAAAGAATCAGTGGCATAATAGTGTGAGATTATTCATAGCAAAATGGCATTGATTACTGGACTTCTTCAAACCCTTCAATGTTCACAGCAAAGAAGGATGTTCTAGCACATAGCATGTAAAAGCAAGTGGCATTTAGGAACGGTGCAAATGAGTGCTCAGTGATAGCGGATTAAAGGGTTTCGATGGTGGTTTTAATATCTGAGTCTGTATCGAAACTGAACGTCGTTTTCAGGGTGCATTGCTCCAAACCCCAACCGCTTGACATCTATTCCTGGGATCTTCTGCTCGGGATCCAGCAACTCAAAGTCAAAGTAGACCAGCATGAGAAACACAAACTGTTTGAGCTCATTGGTGGCGAAAAAGCGACCTGGACAGATGGACACCCCGGCGCCCCAGGGCATGCTGTAGTACTTCATCTTTTTGCCATTTTTGTAAAAGTCTGTCTTCTTGCTCCCGTCCGCATTGAGGAATCGGTTGTACTTGAAGGATTTTGGGTCGGGGTGGATTTCTGGGTCCATGTGGACGACACCATAAGGGAAGACTGACACCCTGTCCCCCTTGCGGATGAAAAACTCTCGGCCGTCGGCCATCTTTAGCGTCATGTCCTGGAGTACAGCTCTGGTGAGGAGGGGCGCAGTGGTGAGACGGAGGGTCTCCTCTACGGTGCTGTCTAGAACCGAGGTCTTCACCAACATCTCCCTCGTCAGGTTCAGCAAGGGCCCACCACATTTGACTTCCTGGCCGGATTCTTGCACTATCCGATCTACCTCATTTTTGACGGCCGCCATGGCGTCCTGGTGCTTCATGAGGTAGAGGAGCAGCCAGAAGGAAGACGGGCCTGTGTTGCCCTGCGAGGCCCAAAGGAGGAGAAACATGTACCTGCTGATCATGGACTCATCCATGCCCATCTCTTCACGGAACTGCTGCATGTCCATCACCCAGCCGCTGATGTTGTCCTTTGTTTTTACTTTGCCTACCGAGAGGACATTCCAGAAGTAGTCCAGCAGCCGCCGAACTTCAAGCCTCTTCTTTGGAGGCAGGACCCCATACGCCAAGTTTGGAAAGAGATTATCGTATTTACGAAACTCGTGAAACAAAGTCTCAGATTCCGCTCTGTCTTTCTCTTTGGCTTTCCTCTCACTATCTTCAGACTTTGCGGGCACGTTGCCAAACAAGGACAGGTAGCCAGCCCTGAAGACAATGTTGTAGCAGTACATGAAGAGTCCGTCCTGTATCCAGGCCTTCTCCACCCCCTCAGAAGCTGTGCCAATGTTGTGCAACATCAGGTTCTGCAGGTTACTCATCATGGACTGTGTGAGGACTTCCAAGCCATCCCCCTTCAGGTGCTTGTTGCTGGACTGATGGAGAAAGCTATGCTCATTCTCGACAGACAAGTATCTGAAGACCCTGGCCACCAGAAACCTGGCAAAATTATTGAAGTCCAGTTTTTCTCGGCTCTCCTTAACAAACGGCCCCAAAGACAGTGGGTCCTGGAGGAAGGTGAAATAGAAGCCGCCCAACTGGAGGGTGAACACATCACCGTGCTTTTTCTGCATTTTCCCCAGGAACTTCAATGTGTCCCTGCGGAACTCCAAAACATGGCCCAGCCAAGGGATGAGCCCTTTATCCAGTGGGGGCTCTCCTGGTCTTTGCTGGCGGAAAACCCCAAGAAGATACAAGCCTCCTACCAGCGCTGAGATAATTGCAAGAAGAATCGGCAGCAGCAGTCCCATGACTGATCTCTCTGATACATCAACAATTGTTTTGGACTTCAGGTCCACATCCTGAGTCATAAACTGTGTTTTTGGCTCCGCCCTGCACATTGGGTAGGGGATTGGGTTTCACTTTTCCGGGAACTCTGCCGGTTTCCATTTATGGACAGTTATAAGCAGAATTGGAATCACATTTAGAAACGTGTTTTCAATACCTGTCAAATAAAGTGATCCAAAGTACAACCTAATGGTCAAAAATGTATGCTTTGCTGACATTGAAGTACAAACAGCTGTTTTTGCACTTACAAAACCTGAAAGGAAAACTTTAAAAACACACACATTTTTCCAAAAGTGGCGCACCTCATGTGACAGCCAGACAGATACTGAAGATAGATAGATACTTTATTAATTTCAAAGAAAGAGGAACAATACCGGTGACTTATTTTTTTGGTTTAAGAAGGATCTTGTTGATAACAGCTGACCAGTCACTTAGCACCAATGTTTATGCATGTTGCCAAGAGGTGAACTTACCCTCACTTTCAGCTAAAGTGCCCTTCTGCTCTCAAAGGGTTGCACAGAGGTAATCATTCTCTATGACAGTACAGTACAATGCATTATAATGATGTGGTCAGCCTTGTTTTTTAACATCAGGGTTATTTGCAACTGTTAAGACTGCCTTGTTTTCTGTCGCGCTGCAGTATGTGCATGTGGCACCCTCTAGAGTAATCTCTGTAAAACGCAAAGTCTAGTTTCAATCAAGGGGGTGAGGAGCATTGATTATAAGTTTCTAGTAACCAGATGTCCAATTGAGTCCAAACTGGAGGCCATGTTTTGATATTTGGGATCACACTTTCCCTTTTACTTTAAAATTATATATACATGCACACACACACACACAAACACACACAATTGGAACAATTTGGATCCAAAACAGTAATTGGTATGGTGGTCATTATGCGGGACTCCCGAAGCAGCTGACAGGTACCGGCAGGCCAAGCGGCACGCNACAGTACAATGCATTATAATGATGTGGTCAGCCTTGTTTTTTAACATCAGGGTTATTTGCAACTGTTAAGACTGCCTTGTTTTCTGTCGCGCTGCAATATGTGCATGTGGCACCCTCTAGAGTAATCTCTGTAAAACGCAAAGTCTAGTTTCAATCAAGGCGGTGAGGAGCATTGATTATAAGTTTCTAGTAACCAGATGTCCAATTGAGGTCAAACTGGAGGCCATGTTTTGATATTTGGGATCACACTTTCCCTTTTACTTTAAAATTATATATAAATATATACATGCACACACACACACACACAAACACACACAATTGGAACAATTTGGATCCAAAACAGTAACTGGTATGGTGGTCATTATGATTGTGGGTATGTCCTCACGAGTTAGTGTCTGTTAGGAAATAGTACTGCAACAATTCACCACTAGGTGGAAGTGTTGGTGTTCAATCATGGCCTTTCTCTGTGCTGTTTCACTTGTACGTGAATTGACGTCAGTCATTTTCCTGCAGCACTTTTTGCTCGACGTTGTCAAAGGCAAAATGAAGCGTTAAAACCGGTGTCATAATAGATTATTAGCTTTAATACCTGAACATTACTGAGAAAAACATTATCAGTGTTAGCAATGGTGGTTTGTTTTACTGTGGGTTTGAATTAATACATGAGTTTTTGTTTAAACATAGCCATTTGAATGCAGCACGCCTTTCAAAAACGTCACACATAGCATCCGGATGAGGATGAATATAGTATTTCACTCATTTCCGTGTTTGTTTGAGCAACTAGTTTAACTGGTTACTGCGGCAATAGAGAGCAGATATACACAATCTAGCATTACATTACATTCAAATATAGAAAAATACTGAGCTATTGGTTCAACTGTATTGACTCTTAGAAATTAAACATTTGACAATGAAGTGATTAGCTTGCAATTCAACATGACAAATACAGGGCCTGAGTGGAATGGCTTAGATTATGTCTACGTAGGATGACTAAGGTTTATTTCATCCTATTCTTGTGACCTTCAGGGCCATTTTGTGTTGTGTCCATGTAAGTGTTGCCGTAAAAAATACGTTTCAGTTTGGGGGAGCTAAAATGGGAAGTGATGTTGGTGAGGATCAGTTTAGTTTGACGTGTTCTATAAAAGTATGTACACTATTGCCTTTTAGGGTGTTTTTAATATTCGGCTATAATATAAACATTCATATTCCAGACTTGAAATTTGAAAATGTTATGTATAAAAACTTTTTAAAAAACTCTGCATGATCTGGTTATCAACTTTATTGCCATTTTAGGGAGGTTTTTAATACACAAATATGGATTTCTAAACCACACCAACCTTCATTACCTTTCACAAAGAACTGTGTCTCTTTCTTTTTATCACTGAAGGACATGATGGTTGAAGACATTCGGCTCATGAAAATTCCCTTGCACTATGAACATTTTATTTATTTTTGTCGATCTATACTTTATTTATTATATATATCCATCTTCTTTATTTTCCTCAGTCATTAATTTTGTTATTTGTGCCTCCTGTACGTTTATTTGTTTTGACTGGAATGTTGCCCTAAAATAATAATTCAGTTTAGTTTGGTGTGGGCTATTGCCGCGACAGTTGCCCACGATAGGAACTATTGTACCCGTTGTGACTGTTTCATTACTGCAATAAAATGCTGTATTTCGACGATCCAGTCTGATGCTTGTGCCGGGCACGGAGTGTAACAACAATGTTAAAAATAAGAATTCATAACTGTCAATGCATTTTACCACCGTATTATCACTACGGGTCGTCCCTGTGTAGCGCAACACACTGTGTACAAGTTTTACTCATGTCTTCGAACGCACCACGGGAGGAGTGCGCATATCCGGTGACGTCACGTGTGCGTGCAATGGCTGTTACGTCACTAAAAGCAAGCCGGATCATTTGCTTCCTACTTTAGATTTGAGACCCCAGAAGCTCCGGACGCTAAAAGCTGAATTAAATCACTGTTTTACTCTAGCAACTTTAGTCCTAATATACAGGTAAGATTACTTCATCAACAAGTTTGGTTATATACAATCGCGACCTGTAAATGACATCTGAACTGTAATGTCGCATATTCGCTCGTAATTGTTTGGTTAAACACCGGCATAAGTTGATTGCTCGTGTATTTGGATGTTTCATTTCCTGACACTGTGACCTAATATTTTGGTTTTGGTCCCCTCTGCCCTTCACGTGTAACCTCTAAACATTGTTGCCGCGCAGTTTAAGCTAACCTCGCTAACGCATTCTCAAGTTGCTCTTTTCTCTTTCCAGTCACAAATGTCTGGATACGATGAGAACGAGTCCAAATTTATGAGGAAAGCCAAGGAGAATCCATTTGTTCCCGTGGGTGAGTACTTACTGGCTTCCTGGGTCATTGTCAGAGCAAACAGGAAGTCCACGAATGGACCATAGAATGTGGTTTTCAGTTGTGTAGAATTACACCTCCTCAGACTGAGAGCTGTTCCTAATATTTTGGCTTGCTCATATCCAGCTACACAGAGGGAACACTGCCTGATTGTGTTATCAATTTATAACCTACTGCACGGCCTGATCTAATCACATGGCAGGTGCCTTATCTGCTGGAATAACTAATCAAATACATCTCCCTATAAGATGAAACCGTATCAGGCAGCTGTAATTGCAGTTACTGTGACTGATGTTGTGTCTCTTTACCACCATCTGCACCTCTACACATGACATTTATAAAGCTGGTCACTATATGAAATTATATTTGCAGGAATGGCCGGCTTCTTTGCCATCGTTGGCTACAGACTGTGGAAAATGAAAAGCCGCGGAGATACAAAAATGTCAGTGCACCTGATTCACATGCGCGTCGCCGCACAAGGCTTCGTTGTGGGAGCCATGACCATAGGTATGTAAAATACTAGGGGTGTCACGAGATCTTGCGAGATTAAAACGTGACAAGATTTCTTGTTCAGACAAAAATTTTTTTATCACACAATAAATGAAAGTAAAGTTGATTATTTTGCTGACTGCAATATATTGCCATGTGCATAGCTGTCTGATTTCCCCGTCTCCGACCTGTGAACAGGCAGGAAGAGAGCTCACTCAGTGCATTGGTTTTAGCACCTTGGCCCTATTGTTCTGTAGAACAGTGGCATGAACAGACTGAGCCCTTTTATCAGTCATTCAGTCTCTTTGTTTCTGTGGGTGGAGGCAGGGCTGCTAGCATACACACAAAGTGGCAAAGAGTGTAACATAGTAGAAATGATCTGATTAGATTAGATTAGATTTAGTCTATTGTCGTGTATTTTTCATTTTTTTTAATCATACTTTTTATAAAAGTAATAATCTCTCTCATCTCGTTCTGGTAGACCCAATCTTGTGTATCATCTTCTGTCGCGTGACACCCCTATAAATTATTATTTGTAATACATTGTTACAACGTTCATATTCTCTAACTGCATTTTCTTTTTTAGGTGTCTTGTATTCAATGTACAGGGATTTCTATGCAAAGCCAATAGAAAAGCACAACACGTCGGTATCCAAGTGAACGTGGGCTCCTCATATAATAATATTGCAGCACCTTAAAGTTTGCAAGTTTTATATTTACAGATGGGCTGTGCCATTTGTATGTGTGCTTTCTTTCAACAGTACACCTCAGCTGTAAAGAATTATCATTTATCGGTTAGACTTCTGATCCATGTCTCCTCTTCTGCACATTTGCAGTTCTTCCTGATTTAGTTCTAGAATATTGTTTTTAACAGGCAACTTTTTGAATGGTGTGGGTGATATTACATTCTAGTTTAAATATTTATAGCATATTCAATTATGTGCACAAGATATGACTGCATTTCTAAATATTAAAACTTCTATTTTCCTTCATTGTGTTATTGTCTCAAACAAGCTTTTCACATCAGGCATTTTTGCCAAATAAAACATGGTTGCCCCTTAGCCCGATTTGGCTGGCCACTACATTTATTGAAACCAACAGAACACATGCTACAGTATTATTGTTTAATTTGAGTACACTTATTGAGACATTAAATGTGATTTATCATTCAAGTGTCATACACTGAGTTTGATTTTAAAGAGCAAGTTCTTAAAATGTTTTCATCAGGGTCCAATTACATCACTTGTGAAGATTCATAAGCAAACACTACCTATACTATAGAACTATAGCATTCTTATCTACAGTATATTGCACAGCCAACCCTGTGATACACAGAATGCCTTATACCATACACATAGAATTTAATAATTATATACATATATTGTTTCAGTGTTTGTAATGTATGTTATTTTTCCATTTATTTTATTGAAAAATAAATGAGCATTGAAGCCTTTCTGAACGTCTGTGTTTGTATGCAGTTAAATGTAGATAGTAGTAGTAGTTAAATGGTTTTAGGTTTGAGCAGCAAACATTTTTGTGAGACAATGGCAAGGAGGGTACATAGCGTTTTAGCAGCCATTCTTGTCCTCAGCTGCTCAACAATCCACATAATATTGAGAGCCACGCGTCTGTGTGGTGATGGAAGAGAGCCGGTTCTTTTGGCTCAAAAAGAGCTGGCTCTTTCAAATCCCAAGTGGCTTTTCAGATTTTGTTGTCTGAAATGTATAAATGTAATGTAAATTGAGTTACTGATGTAAAAATACATGATATCAAATGTTTATGTAAATGGATTTAAATCTTTAAACAGCTTCAAAAAGTAAATTTTACATATTTATAAATAAAATACACCCATCTCAATAAATAAGGTCAAATTTTAATTTACAATCAAACAACAAAACACGACACGACAGAACATACAGGCTCAGGTGGTAGGTGTAGTCATTTCCCAACCCGTAGGTTGTGTGTTCGATTCTCCCGTCATCGTGTAGAAGTATCCTTGGGCAAGATACTAAACCCCCAGTTGCTCCTAATGTTGCGTCGTAAATGCAGAAACAGTGTCAAAGCGCTTTGAGTGCCTTAATGGTGGAAAAGCACTATACAAGTGAGATCATCTATGTAACAGTAATGTAACATACTCGCACTCAGAAACTCCTTTTTCTGCCACATGTTTGTTTTCTGTCTCATATTTTTTCTTACTCTTTTAAGAGCCTTGTTTCTCTGCAACCTTCTCCTTTCCTTCTGTTTGTGTGCTGCTTTGTTGTGCCTGGTGTGGTCTGTGTATTTAACCACTCCGCTCACCAATTCAAGGGTTTGCAGCCAACAAGGCCGGTACCCTACCTGATTGACAAAGGCCAGACTTGCGGAGGGTCCTTCTCCAGCCCCGACCAGCCTTGTAAATTCAGACAGTCTAGCCTTTTCCCATGTTTACTCTGATGTCACGATGGGGATGATATCTGCCTTCAGTTGCAAAAAGAGAGTGAAAACATAACTAAAGTGATGGAGAACAAAAACATTGTGACAGACGCAAAGTTGTTAATTTTTTAAATGTAGGGTTTACAGGAGAGTAAGAGGGGTTCTCGGTCATCAGATTTATATCCAGCTCAGTTATGAAACAATAGAAATATTAATAGCTACCCATGACTTGATGTAATAAAACAAAGTAGCATCCTGCACAGTATCAAACTGGAGGGCTGGTGAAAGGACGTGCAGGAAGCCTGGGACAAGGTTTGGAGGCCATAAGTGATGTTATCACAAGTTTTCCTGTCCTGGAGCTCCATCAAGATCTTTAGCAGTTAAAGCTACCGTATTCTATTTGTGTACTTTATAAAGTTAGTGATGGACGTCTTTCCCTGTACTGTACTTGTAAATATGAAGTAGAAAAATGTAAATCAATTCCAAGGCAGCATATCCTCCCTATTCCTGAATATTTGCAGTTAATACAGAAGATGAGATTCAATAAGAGCAGTGGTTCCAACACAATCGTTATTCATTTACATGTTTAAAAAAATTACATGTTGGCCAAATGATCCTCTGTACTTTTACACATGTGCTCGGGAGCTCACACATTTCCTCCAAGACTGCTCTAAAGACAGAAGCAAAAGAAATGTAAACACACAAACACTAACAATGACTTCATGTCGTTCCATTTATGTACGTAATATCAAGTGTTATGTATTTACATAAAAACTGTAGTGAGATCGAAACCCACCTTTCCACGTCGTGGGAAGATTTAAGACATTACATCCAAATGCTCCACACATAACACTGTCTGCTTGCACAAATAACTCAATACTTACGCTTTCCCCAGCTTGGCACCGTAATGTTTACATTTTAAGGGCTGGATAGATAGTTGTGGGCTGTGGTAGGCCCCGGGGAATAGTTTGCCGACTTCCATACAACGGGCGACACGTTTGTTGGCCGTATTTAAAAGACTGCTTTTGGAGGAGCCTTGGCGCGCCGCGATGACGTCATACAGGTCACACGCGCACTAGAAGCAACAGATCCCGGATGTAGGCACAGCCAAAGACGCCGCCACACACCTTGACCAACGACGTTTGTCTTTAACACAAAAACAGACGAAAACAGCAAAAGGCTTTCACCGGCTCCTGTCGTTCATTTTAAAAAGACGGCTTTCAGAGCGACCAACACAACACAATCTCCATGTGCATCGCTATAAACCGCCCCCCGCACCAGTAGCCGGAAAAAAATATTTACAATTATTAAACTATTAAAAATGTTAAAAAAAGAAAAGAAAAACCAACGTAAAAACCCAGGTTTTGAGTATGTTCATTACAAAAAAAGAAACAACAGGAGTGCCGTGTGGCCGGTCAGAATACAATTGTGTGGCGAACTTTCTAACTGTATTACCTTCGTATCCGCGTCTCATTATTAAAATTAGCCACCAAACATTTAAAACAGGAGAGCGTAGACGTTGCTAAATGAGCTCGTCGTGTTCTAGCAGCGCTAGCAGGTGGCCATGGCAGCGGCGTCTTTTCCGCGAGACTTCCAGGTGTCGTCAGCGCCGTTGCCATGGAAACAGTGGTCGCGGCACAGGAAGCCATTGGAGAGGAGGGAGTGGGTGGGGGCTCTGTGGGGGCTCTTTAAGACTCAATGCAAAACGGCCTCTGGCACTACTTGAACAAATGACAGGTGAGTTGTTTACTGTTGTTTTTATGCTTCGTAAAGATATGCTGTAGTTTTCGTATAAACGGTGGTGTTGCAGAAAGCAAACTATAGCCATTGCACTGATGTGACGCGAGTACACCTGCTCACTATAGTGAGACGCCAAAGTCATGTAAGTATAGTTGTGGTGAGTTATGATATGTTTTACCAATGTTATTTGTGGTTCTACTGTACTTTGTTTGCTTTGCAACTCCGCTGCATGGTTTTGGGAGGTGCAGGCTTCTGTCTACTATGTCTCCGTCATCGTAACAGATCATGGAGAATGGTGGTGGTGGTGAAGTGAAGGATTTACAGCTTCAAGCACTGCAGAAACAGCAGGAACAACAAGATCTGGACAAAAGGAAAGAAAATGATATGTCTATCAGTGATATGGATCTTTTAAAAAAACAAGATAATGCCAACATTGAAGACAGGTAAGAAAGTCTTAAGTTTTTTTTTTTTAATTATTGACCACTTCCTTCCTGTATAACTTGCACATGACAGTCGGTGTTTGCTGGACCAACTGAGGGAACTAAAGGATTTGAATGGCCGTCTCTTCAAACTTCTGAGTGAAAAAGACTTTGTAATCAAACACATAAAGAAGAAATGGGAACAACATACCATGGCCGGTATGTGTCTATCATTATTTTTTTGCATGATGAACCGTGGACTGATAGTGCGGACTGTTAGGTGCATCCAACTTGGCGGGAGATGCTGCTGCCGTCAAGATTGTGGAGTTGTCCAAAAAGAACCGACAGCTGACTGCTGAAGTAGAGCGAGAGAGGACTAAATCCAAACAAAACGGTAACAGAATCAAGGAGCTGGAGAAAGATGTGAGTGTTATAATGTGCAATTCAAATCGTTTTCCAGATTAACTGCTCTCATGTCCTGTTTTTTCTTAAAGCTACAGGCTGCTCTGCATTACCTACCACAAGGACAAAAGATTGATGGCAGTGTGCAGCAGCAAAACTTTGAGGTCTAGGTGTAATTAAACCAGCATGTTCCTATCAGATACTTCTACTTACTAATATTTGTCCACAATAACAGGACAGTCTGGCGCTGAAGACCCTGAAGGAGAAATTAGCCGCTGCCCAGCTAAAAAACACTGAGTACCGCAACCAAGTCCAGTCTTTCAAACAAGAGTTAAAAGGGGCTCAAAAGGTGCACAAAGTTCATCTTTCACGGCCACCAAACAAATGTGGATCCTAATGCGATGGTAATGGTAGTTAGTAATGGTCTTTGTTATAGGTTTTGATGAGTGAGGTCGGCGAAGACGTCAGCCTTCAGCAATTACTGAGCTGTCCAGGCAGCTTTAGAGGACGTGCACAGCAGATACTGGCTCTCCAAGCAAGGGTAAGCTGGAGAAAATGTAGAAAAGACTCAATGGAATTCCAATTACAGTACAGTCAGAAAGTGCATGTGAAGTCTGCAAGATATGGCTGCCAAGCCTGATGCCCAATAAGACACAAATGAGACTGTATTGACGAGAATTCTGGTTAGTACGTNATCTCAGGGGGCATTTTGGCCCACTCCTCTTTGCAGATCCTCTCCAAGTCATTAATGTTTCGTGGCTGATGTTTGGCAACTCGAACCTTCAGCTCCCTCCACAGATTTTCTATGGGATTAAGGTCTGGGGACTGACTAGGCCACTCCATGACCTTAATATGCATCTTCTTGATCCAATCTTTTGTTGTCTTGGCCGTGTGTTTTGGATCATTGTCATGCTGGAATACCCAACCACGACCCATTTTCAATGCCCTGACTGAGGGAAGGAGGTTCTCACCCAACACTCGACGGTACATGGCCCCATCCATCCTCCCTTTGATGCAGTGCAATTGTCCTGTCCCCGTGGCAGAAAAACACCCCCAAAGCTTAATGTTTCCACCTCCATTTTTGACGGTGTCATTGGCAGCATTCCTCCTCCTCCAAACACAGCGAGTTGAGTTGATGCCAAAGAGCTCCATTTTGGTCTCATCTGACCACAACACTTTCACCCAGTCTTCCTCTGAATCAGTCAGATGTTCAGTGGCAAACTTCAAACGAGCCTGTAGATGGACTTTCTTGAGCAGAGGGACCTTGCGGGCACAGCAGGATTACTCCTGAACTTTTAAAAACATAAATATCATATTGTACATAATTAATAGATGAATTGCTCCTCCCCAAATCACCACCTTATCGTGGTGGAGGGGTTTGAGTGCCCGAGTGATCCTAGGAGCTTTGTTGTCGGGGGCTTTATGCCCCTGGTAGGGTATCCCAAGAAAAAACAAGTTCTAGGTGACGGGCCAGACTAAGAGTGTTTTAGAAAACCGTTAATGAAGAAAATCAAGAGGAGTGACCGCACCTCGCCCGGCCGTGGGACACCGGGGCCTCACCCTGGAGCCATGCCTGGGGGCCTGGCCAT
Source organism: Oostethus manadensis (assembly GCA_024372805.1). Taxonomy (NCBI): domain Eukaryota; kingdom Metazoa; phylum Chordata; class Actinopteri; order Syngnathiformes; family Syngnathidae; genus Oostethus; species Oostethus manadensis. The sequence goes on along the minus strand of QODF01000132.1, from coordinate 854,670 downwards.
GGAATGTCACTTCTCTGGTGGGAAGGGGGCCCAAGCTTGTGGAAGAGGCGGAGACATTCCGGAGAGGAACGGCCTCCCTGATCTAACAGACCTGGTAGACCCAAACGTGTAGGGAGGGTGTGCTGGAAACGTCTGGCAGAGTCTCCCGTTCGTCGAGTCTTCAACTCTCGTCTTCGGCAGAGCTTCGCCTGCATCTCGAGGGTGGACCGGGATATTGAGTCCGAATGGGCCGGATTCCGTGCCTCTATTGCTGAGGCAGCCAGTCGTAGTTGCGGCCGCAAGGAACTACAGTGACTCCATAGTTCTACTGGGAGACTTCAACGCCCATGTGGGCAATGACAATGTGACTTGGAGGGCCGTGGTTGGGAGGAACGGCCTCCCTGAGCTGAACCCGTGTGGGTTGTTGTTGCTGGACTTCTGTGTGAATCACAGTTTGTCCATAACAAACACCATCTTCGAACATAAGGATGTCCATAAGTGCACTTGTGCACCTGGCAGCGCTTCGCCTGCATCTCGAGGGAGGACCAGGATATTGAGTCTGAATGGGCCGTATTCTGTGGCTCTATTGCTGAGGAAGCCAGTCGTAGTTGCGGCCGCAAGGTGGTCGGTGCCAGTCGTGGCGGCAAGCCCCGAACCTGTTGGTGGACCTCGGTGGTTAGGGCTGCTGTCAAGCTGAAGGAGTCCTATCAAGCATGGATGGCTTGCAGGACTCCCGAAGCAGCTGAAAGGTACCGGCAGGCCAAGCGACACGCGGCTTCGGCGGTGGTCGAGGCAAAAACTCGAATGTAGGAGGAGTTCGGTGAGGCCTCGAAGAGGTTCTGGCAAACCGTCCCGACACCTCAGAAAATGAAGCAGCCCCCAGTTCACACTGTTTACAGTGCGGACTGGGGCTTGCTGACCTCGACTGAGGATATAGTTGGTCGGTGGAAGGAATACTTTGAAGCCTTTCTCAATCCCACTGACATACCTTCCGTAGAGGAAGCAGAATCTGAGGATACGTACGTGGACAGTTTTATCACCGTGGCTGAGGTAATTGGGGTAGTTAAAACACTCCCCAGTGGCAAGGCTCCGGGGGTAGACGAGTTTCGCCCTGAATTCCTCAAGGCTCTGGATGTTGGGGGACTGTCTTGGTTGACATGCCTCTACAACATTCCATGGACGTCGGGAAAAGTACCTCTTGACTGGCAGACCGGGGTGGTGGTCTCCATTTTTAAAAAGGGTGACCAGAGGGTGTGTTACAACTATAGAGGGATCACACTCCTCAGCCTCCCTGGGAAAGTCTACTCCAGGGTGCTGGAGAGAATGGCACGACCGTTAGTCGAACCACGGCTACAGGAGCTGGAATGTGGTTTTCGTCCCGGCCGCGGAACACTGGACCAGCTCTACACCCTTGCAAGGATACTGGAGGGTATGTGGGAGTTTGCCCAACCAGTCTACATGTGCTTTGTAGACTTGGAAAAGGCATTCGACTGTGTCCCTTATGGTGTCCTGTGGGGGGTGCTTCTGGAGTACGGAATTAGTGGCCCGCTACTACGTGCCATTCGGTCCTTGTACAATCGAAGCAGGAGCCTGGTTCGCATTGCCAGCAGTAAGTCGAGCTTGTTTCTGGTGCACGTTGGCCTCCGCCAAGGCTGCCCTTTGTCACCGATTCTGTTCATAATCTTCATGGACAGAATTTCTAAGCACAGTCAAGGCGTTGAGGCAGTACAGCTTGGTGACCTTAGGATCTCGTCTCTGCTATTTGCAGACGATGTGGTCTTTATGGCCTCATCAGGCTGTAACCTTCAGTGTTTACTGGAGCAGTTTGCAGCTGAGTGAGAAGCTTCTGGGATGAGACTCAGCATCTCCAAATCTGAGGCCATGGTTCTCAGTCGGAAACGGGTGGACTGTACCTTCCGGGTTGGGAGTGAGGTCTTGCCTCAGGTGGAGGAGTTAAAGTATCTCGGGATCTTGTTGATGAATGAGGGACGGTTAGAGCGTGAGGTCGACAAGACGGATCGGTGCAGCGTCCGCAGTAATGCGGTCGCTGTACCGGACCGTCGTGGTGAAGAGAGAGCTGAGCTGGAAGGCAAAGCTCTCTGTTTACCGATCGATCAACGTTCCCACCCTTACCTGTGGTCATGAGTTATGGGTCATGACCAAAAGAACGAGATCGCGGATACAAGCGGCGGAAATGAGTTTCCTCTGTAGGGTGGTTGGACTCACCCTAAGAGATAGGGTGAGGAGCTCGGCCATCTCGGAGGAGCTCAGAGTAGAGCCGCTGCTCCTTCACATCAAGAGGAGCCAGTTGAGGTGGTTCGGGCATCTCTCGTGGATGCCTCCCGGGTGCCTCTCTGGTGAGGTGTTTCGGGCATGCCCAGCCGGGAGAAGGCCCCGGGGTAGACCTAGGACACGCTGGAGGGACTGTCTCACAGCTGGCCTGTGAACGCCTTGGTGTCCTCCCTGTGGAGCAGGAAGAGGTCGCCGGGGACCGGGAAGTTTGGACTTCCCTACTGAGACTGCTGCCCCCACGACCCGGACCCGGATAAGCGCAAGAAAATGGAATGGAATGGAATTGATTTTATAGTAATTTTAGCATCCAAGCTTTGTATTTTGCACGGTCACATTTTGATAACGGTTGACACATATTGAACATACATTGGTTCATTCATTTTATAGTAAGTTTGAGTCAAAATGTGTATTTTGCTTGGTTACATCTTGATAAAGTTTCACATGAACACTGAAAAATACATAAGTAACCATTGAGCCATCCATTTTCTATGCCGCTTATCCTCATTAGAGTCCCAGGGGGTATGCTGGAGCCTCTCCCAGCTGACTTCGATTCTACATATACTGTATATTATTACAGGCTGATGTTGGCATTCCTTAGTTTTTAATGGTTTCAATTTGAGCATCACTTTTTTTGTCCACTCACGATGGCTATGGGTTTAAATCTGCATAGTCAATTATTAAAAAATTCAAGTTTAACAATCATGATAAAGGTTACTGAGGTTAGTCACTTGTAAACCTGCAGCATAAGTTTTCTCTCTTAAAAAAACGCCAGATTTGAGTCTTGGGGCTATTTTTGTTAAATTAACAGTACCCAATGAAATAATATATTTATTTTAAAATTGCTATATTTGGGTCTTATTCACAAATAAACCAAAATGTGTTTTTTATTCATTGTGATTACTTTCCTTAGTGTGTGTCTAACATTTAATATTTCCAAAATTATCCTAACTACACATTCCATGTAAACCTTTGCTGAAAATTGTCTATACCATGTCTGCAAATGAGTGCACAATGAACCCTTTTTTTTACACAAAGTAGTAAAAAGGGCACTGCTTGCTATAAATTATGAGGTTGATTAACTTAAAATACTGAAAATACAAAAAATGAGGTGAAATAAAAGTAAAAGCCACATATACTAAGGTGACCTAAAGTGAGCAACGTGTACAACAGGTGCGTGACCTTGAGCAGCAGCTCAAGCTGAAGTCCTCTCTGTCAAGTGACCCTAATGATGAACTTCCTGGTGTTCTTCCTAAAATTCCAAGTCAAGGCAGAAACATCAGCCACCTCTGTAGCATCAAAGAGAACAAGGAAGCCTTTCAGGTATGATTTTTTCGTTTTTTGTTTAGCTTAAATGAAGACATAATGCTGCATCTTTTTATTACCACTTCAGAGGATCTCAGCCAGCTATGAAGCCCTGCAAAAAGAACACAATAAAGTGAAGACAGAATGGGAAGCCTCCAAAGCCAGGAACAAATATTTGTCTGCTGAAGCCAAAACTCTGAAGGCTCAGGTATCTGCCCTGCTAGTGAAGAGTAAACATGATGATGAGCTTGTGGACGCCCTGCTAGTAAGACATTAAGACATGGGAGGTCAAATACTTCAAAATAAATGTTGATGGAACCATAAATTCTCCTTTCTATGGCAGAAGGAAAAGAGCCGGATGCTGGAAATGATGAGTCAGCTCACCAAACAGAACACGGTGACCGATCCCAGCTCCGTACCGTCGCTCAGCAGCGAGTTCACCATGCAAAAAACTCTCATCCAGAACTTGTACCAACTGGTGGCTGCCAAAGAGAACACCATCAAAGAACTGGAGGAGAAAAGCAAGCAGGGCCCAAATGACAATTGCTGACTTTAAAAAACTCAATACCTGTAAAAAGTGGGGGAAAAAACTCAAGATTCTTCAAGAAATGTTGTAGTTTATATTTACATTACAATGAAAAGAGTATATTAATGTTTCAGTATATTGTGTATGTTTTTAATGTTTAAATAGAATTTGTTTAACATGTGTTTTGCGTATTTTGAGCTAGAGATGTGTCATTTTTGTAGTGGAAAAAAATGGATTATCGAACATTATCACAAAATAGCGCTGTTCAATTTTCCATTATCCATTGTATGTTGTGTGCACATTGTCTGTACTACAACAATGTTCTGTTCTATTTGTTTGTATTCCACTCATTCCTATTATTTATTATGATTATCATTCATCAGGACTGCAATATAAGTTAGGTTATAGGACGTTGACTACTATTTAACACACATTACCTTACTTATGTATTTTTAAATAAATAAGCTTTGCTTCTTCCTGCTCCTTTTGGACATGTGGAACTGTCAAGTGTATTAAGGGATGTATTTCGATGTCATTTACATGCAAGTTCAAATCCAATTAAACCATTACCAGCTCTGATCTTTTCGTTGACCAAATCTCGCAGCATATTTAAATACATTGGGAAAATATATACCTTCAATTGACTGGACTTTACGCATCCACGCTGACTTGTACCGCTCCAACATGGCCGACCTACACGGTAACGCCAAAATAACGTCTCGTTTTTTTTATCGCGACTTTAGTTGACCAACAAGCACTATGGCCGTTGTGTTCGTGATTCTTTACACCTGCTTGACTTGAAGGACTACACACATGACGCAGCGACAATGTGTGACTAAAGCAACTTGCGTAATAAAGGGCATTCCGATGCGCACAAATGGCACCCCTTTGCTAGTGCCAAAGCATTTGGGCAACAAAGGCCGACTTACCTGTGACTAAGTAATAACGCCTTTTCGCGCACCATTTGCGCAATAAGCAGCCAGTGTGTGGTAACGAACACCGTTTCAAACAATTTGCGTATATTTCCTTTGGCGTGTTTATCGGGCCGCTGTTCGCTAGCTAACTTGCTAGCTCCAGGAAGCTAAGGAAACAATGCAAAACCAGACGATCAACTGGGAGAACAACCTGTGAGTTTTATACGCGGCGTTGGTACTCTGAAGCACTTCTTCTCATTCACTCATTGTTCACAGTGTATTGAAGCTGTAATTTGGACAGTTGTGCCACCAGGGTATATATCAATATGTAAATATAAATAGTACATGTAGGCTACATGAAAATTGGCATTTGAATTGCAAGCCCGTTGGTGGTATGTGCACAAGATGGCGACGTTGAGACTTGAATGCACTCATTGCTCACACGTTGCAATTCCTTCTTTCTCCCCCAATTATTTTCTGAATTGTCTCATGTAGACTCAGGCAGAAAGAGAGTTTGATGACCCAAATGCGGGAGCTAAGAGATGACAACAACAGTCTCTTAAAACTTCTTGGAGAAAAGGACTTTGAAATAGATGCCATGAAGAAGAAACTAGAGGACGAGAGAGTGTTGATCTTGGCTGGTATGTTTTGAAGCGTCAGTTTTGCATCAATGGCTCAAGCCATAAGTGCTTGTTGTGTAGGCGCAAACAGATTGGCAGGAGATGTTGCTGCCGCCAAGATTGTCGCGTTGTCCAAGAAGAACCGAGAGCTGACGGCTGAAGTGGAGCGGGAAAGTTCTAAAGTCAAACAACACAGCAACAGAATCAAGGATCTTGAGAAGCAGGTTGATTGTGATGGATATTTTAGTGTAATTTATACTTGAATATTTAGATTTCTTGGTTTTTCTGTACAGCTGCAGGGTACTCTGCAGTCACTACCAGGGCAAAAGATTGATGCCATTTATGTCCAGAAACCCAACTTAGGTAATGATATTGAGGTAAGTTAAGTTATGACTGCCATGGTACACACAGTGTAGTTAATACCTTAGTCATAAGATTGTAGTTCCAGGGGTAGGGAATCCTGCAAGTTTTGCTATCGATCTCAGCACCAAGTCAGCACATGGCCAGTTTTGCATAAACCGACGCTTTTCAATCAATCAATCAAATTTGATTTGTATAGCCCCTTACATCAGCTGTGGCTGAACCAAAGTGCTGTACAACAGTGGAATATAATAAAACAATAAATAAAATACGTCCAGCGACTCCCAAGGCATTCCCAGGCCGGTTGAGAAACATTCGGTCCAAAGTGTCCTGGGGCTTCCCCAAGGCCTCCTACCAGTCAGACGTGCCCTGAACAGCTCCTCAGGGAGGCGTGCGGGGGGGCGTCCTAACCAGGCACTCCAGCACCTTTCTTCTGGCTCCTCTCAATGTGGAGGAGCAGCGGTTTTACTCTTGAGTCTGTCCCAGATGACATTTCTCCTCACCATATCCCTAAGAAAGAGCCCATGAGCTCTGGGTAGTGACCGAAAGGACAAGATTCTGAGTATAAATGGCAGAAATGAGCAAAATAAACTACATAGTAGAAACATAACTATTCACCGTTTTTTTGGCAACACTATTGCCAAAAAGAGCAACCTCAACAGTGGTTAAGAGAACTTCCTGGACGTGAACAGATTCATATTCAAAGCAGTAACACCCAATACCAGCACTGTCCCAATACTTTTGTCCAACATGCCCACACATCATCAGCAGTCATTGTAAAAGTTTATTTTTTATTTTTTTCAAAGTTGTGGGGACGATATCAAAACGACATCACTTTAC